>JAUJEN010000117.1:0-156394 GCA_030448925.1 Citrus cavaleriei | reverse complement strand
CTGATAGCCACTTCGTTCGATTTTGTGCAAGGATTAATCGTTCTGCTTCTTTCTACCTGCAGCACCTGCTGTACCGGCAACCTACTTTTTGGCACCGCAGAGGCCACGCAAAAGGTATTTACATTAAGTCGGCGATGAACTTAGCCAACCCATACCCAAGGCTATAGCCACCGTTTTGTAGCCTTTTTCGCCGAGCCAATTTGCAGCCTTGGCCGGTTATTTTTAGACGCAGCTGTGCCCTTGACTATTCCCCAGCACCACAGGCGCTTCATAGAAATCTCGCCCATTCTTAGTACGGCCAGACGAACTTGGCCAGCCCCACCCCCGAGCTGTGTTGATAGTTTTGTGCTTTTTCCGATGGGCATTTCTTGACCTTGAGCGTTTATTTTTTGAAGCGGCTGTGCCCGCTGACCTATTTTGGCACGTAGAGCCACGTTGAAAGTCTACGTCCCATTCCGAGTCGATGAGGCGAACCCAGCCTACCCAGCGTAGCAGCTAGGCCACCTTTTTTGTGGCCTTTTTCCGTTCAGGCGAACTTGGCTGACCCATTACCTGTTGAGTGTTAGAAAATGCATATTTATAAAGGAAAATGCGTCATTTTACACTACAAGTTTTACTAACACCTTTACTTTATGAATTTAACCTTCTTTTGATTTAATTACATTGTATTTATTTAATTAAGTATTTTATGTACTTTAGGGGGCATTATAGTCATTTCACAATAAAGGAGAATCGGGCAACCATGGACATCCACTTTTGAACTTCGGAATGATCCGAAAACCTTAGGAGGAGCATATAAAAGGAAAATGATACTATTCACATATGCGGTACTATTCCGTGCGGTACTATCTACGTTCTTGTTCGCGACCTTTATTTTACATAAAACTGGATCGATAGCGTTAGCATTGGCCAGGAAGTAGTGTAGTAATTGATGAGGTGTCCACGATCCTGTTGGAAATAAAAGGTGCCCTTCTCTTTATTGATGGTGGCGTGGCATATCGGTGGATGAAAAAATCTCGTCTACGATGCATCGTCACAGGATTATTTTGGCCAATAGCGTTACTGTTCATCGGGTCAAACCGTATTCTGCCCCATTAAATGGCAGTGGGCATTGGTATTGACGATGACATTAGCGCCCTTGATCCTGACGTGTGGTTTTTTAATCGATGGCCATGATTTACTCATGTATCTATAAAAGGGCCTTCCCCACAATTTGATATCTACGAATCCATTTTGGGATCCATTTTCTATAATTCCTTCTCCATCTTGTGTTTTCTTCGTATTTTAATAAATTCCCATTTTTGCCCCTAGATTCCAATTGAGTAGCTAATTTTTCTTTCAAGTTTGGGTTGAAGGTGAGTCTACGACATGTCGTAGATATTAATTTGGTAGAATTTATTTTTCTCTTCCCCTCTAGTTTTTGTGGATGTTTTGACTTCGTTAAACAAATAATAATAATCTTGTCTAGTTACCGCCTTGGTTACCTGGCTCTCTAGTATAAGGTTATTATTTATTTGGCATTCAACACTTTCCCATATTGATTAGGCGTGGTTCATGAGGGTGTGGATTCCCCTTAAGCGATTTATTCAACAACGATATCTGGGATTATTTATTACATGATGCGTGATCACGGATCGGATACCCAAGTAAGTCAATTTAATCGTTTTCTACGAATTTATTCTACGCCGTTTTTTGATTTCAATTTTAGCATATTTATTATGGTCATTTCAGTTCAATTTTGCTTCTTTTAAATCACTTCTGCAGATCAGTCGACCATTTGCAAAATTAATTCTACAGGTTAAAATCCACCTCCTCGTGGGATCATTTTCGTCTGTTGATCATACTGTAATAGATTGATGCGCTTGCGAGTACATTAAAATTTGCACAACACGGCCCTCAGGCGGTTCTTTTAGGCGGCAACTTGCTTGGCAGCCTATTTAACACCTGAGCCGCTAAAAGTCTTGTTCAAAGTCCGGCGGACGAACTTGTAATACCCCAGGCTATAGCCGCGTTTTTTGTGGCCTTTTTCCATGAGACGAACTTGGCGTCAACCTTGAGCAGTTATTTTTGGTAGCGGCTGTGCCCTTTGGCCTATTTCCCAACACCACGGAGGCCGCTCGCCAAAGTCTACGCCCCATTCCGAGTCCGGCGGACCGAACTTGTAACCCACCCAAAGGCTATGCCCGTTTTGTGGCCTTTTTAGCGAGAATGAACTTAGCGTCCGGCCTTGGTGATTATTTTTAAGCGCGAGCGTACCCATGACCTATTTTAACACCACAGGCGCTCGCAATCGCTTATTCGAAGTACGGCCAGACAGCTGTAAACCAGCACGACTACTCCGCTTTGCGTTTTAATGGCGCTTTTCGCGAGGCGGCTTGTCCGCTTGCCGGTTATTTTTTTAAGCGCGCTGTCTTCGCGGCTCTATTTTAGCGCCGCGAGCCGCTTTCGCAATGTCTACCGCCCATTCTTAAATGCAGCGGGCCGAGCAAATAGCCACCCCCAAGCTACCGCCCACCGTTTTGGCCTTTTTCGATGGGCGACTTGGCGCTGACGCCAGGCGGTTATTTTTGGCGGCAGCTGTACTGCATGGCGTCTATTTCCCCAACACCACCAGGCCACTCAAAATCTCTCCCCATTCGAGTCCGGCGAATGAACTTGGCCCGGCCCGACCCCTGACTCATGAGCCACCGTTTTGTCGGCACTAGATAGACGAACTTGGCGGCCGACCTTGAGCCAGTTCTTTTTTAGGCGGCTGTTGCCCGCGGCCAGCCCCCCAACTGCAATTTGCTTTCGCCGAAGTCTCGCCCCATTAAGGAGTCAGTAGACCGAACTTAGCCAACCCGCTTTAAGGCTATGTGTCCCGTTTTAGCCTTTTCCGATGGGCGAACTTACTTTTGACCTTGAGCGGTTATTTACTAAGCGGCGGTATTGCCCTTGATCTGTACACAACACCATGGAGGCCACTCTGAAAGTCTCTCTCCCCATTCGAGTCCGTGGAGCCGAACATATTGGCATGTATTTATAGGCCACCCTTTTTGTGGCCTTTTCCGTTGGAGCAGAACTTAGCTGACTTGACCTGTTGAGTGATACAGAAAATGCATGTTTATAAAGGAAAATCGTCATTTTACTGCCTGAGTTTACTAACACTTTACTTTATGAATTTAACTGCTTGATTTAATTACATGTGTTTTATTTTTAATTAAATATTTTTATGTATTTTAGGGCATTATGGTGTTTTCTACAATAAAGGAGATCAGGCAGCCAAAGCGGACATCGCTTTTCCCAGGCTTCCGGGACGATCCGAAAACCTTAGGAGGGCATAAAAGGAAAATGGTACTATTCACGTATGCGGTACTATTCACGTGTCTGCGGTACTATCTCGTTACTGTTCACGACACTGTTTTGCTAGAGCTGGATGATAGCGTGGCATTGACCCGATGATATGGCGATGATTGATGGTGTCTCGCATTCCTGTTGGGCTGTGATTGCCCATATCTTTGTTGATGGTAGCGTGGCGGCCGCCGATTGGATGAAAAAACCGCGTCACGGTACATACGCCACGGGACTATTTTCAACCAAACAGCGTTACTGTTCATCCGGGTCAAGCATTGTTCATCCCACCCATTCAAACGTCAGGCAGTGACTGATGACATTGGCGTAATCGCAGCGTCGGCCCGGTTTTAATGAGTGGCCATGATTTACTCCATGTATCCTATAAAAAGGGCCTTCCCCACAATTTGTCTCTGGTCATTTTGCGGATCCATTTCTGTAATTCCTTCTCCATCTTGTATTTTCTTCATTTTAATAAATTCCATTTTGCCCCTAGTTCGGTTTATGGTGTTAATTTTCTCTTTCAAGTTTGGGTTGGAAGGTGAAGTCTCGGCTTATGTCATGGGGCTTAATTTGGTAAATTATTTTCTCTTCAACTCCCAGTTTTTGTGGATGTTTTGACTTAAATGTTGACGATAATAATAATCTTGACCTGAATTCTGCTTGGTTACACCGGCTCTCTAGTATAAGGTTATTATTATTTGGCACGACTCTCCACCAGCACCATATTGATTAGGCGTGAATTTCATGAGGTGTAGATTCTGGCAGTTTTAATTGCGTGTCAGGATTATTTAGCCACATGATGCATGTTGTTGGATCGAGATACCCAGGCAAGTCAATTTAATCGATTTTCTCTCTACTGTTTATTCATGCGTTTGAATTCCAATTTTAGCATATTTATTATAGTCATTTTAATTCCAATTTTAGCATATTTTAAATCACTTACCACAGATCGATCAGCCATTTGCAAAATTAATTCTATACACAATTAATCCATGCCTGATGGGATAGGCGCTCGTCACCGTTGATCTGTCTACTACAATAGATTAGATAAACGCGAGTACATTAAAAATTTACTATACGGCCCTCGAGGCGGTTCTTTTTTAGTGACTGTGCCCGACCTAACCCACACAACACCACAGGCCGCTGCCAATCTACTTCATTAAGTCGGCCAGACGGGCAGCCAGCCCGCTTTGAGCTGCCCCCGCGCATTTTTGCCAACCTTTTCCGCGGGGCGAACTTAGCGTCCCGGCCTTGGCGGTTATTTTTGACGGCGGCTGTGCATGGCCTATTTTGGCACCTGAGCGCTCGCAAAAGTCTACGCCCATTCAGTCCAGCCGGGCGAACAGCCTTTACCCCAAGGCTACCCACCGTTTTGTGGCCTTTTCGCAGGGGCAACTTGGCGTCCCGGCCTTGAGGCGGTTATTTTTAGGCCTTGGCTGTCTTGCGCCAGGCACTATTTTTGGCAGCAGGCATTTCCATGATGTCTCCTTTGCATTCTTGGTCGTGAACGAACTAGGCCAGCCCACCCCCCAAGGCCTGCTTGCTTCCGTTTTGTGGCCTTTTTAGATGGAACGAACTTGGCCGGCCTTGGTGATTATTTTACACAAGCGTGACTGTGCATGATCTATTTTCCCCCAGCACTGTGAGAGGCCACTCTCAGTCTCTCCCCATTGATCCGGCGGACGAGCAGCCTTGACCCCCAACGCTATAGGCCACCGTTTTTGTAGCCTTTTCAAATTCAAACGAACTTGGCGGCCTTGAGCGATTCTTTTGGGCCTTGTTTGTACTGCGGCCTATTTTAACACCACAGGCTATAGCGAGATTTACGCCCCATTCGAGTCCAGTGACCCAGGCTTAGCCAACCCTTTGAGCTATGTTGTCGTTTTGTGGCCTTTTTTCCGTCAGGCGAACTTGGCACCCGGCCTTGAGCGGTTATTACCGTGTGGTGACCGCCAGTCCTATTCCCACAGCACCGCAGGCCACTCTCAAGTCTCTCCCCATTCGAGTCGTGAACGAACGCGCAGCCCGACCGGCCCAACACTATAGGCCACCCTTTTTGTGGCCTTTCTAGATTAGACGAACTTTTAAGCCCGACACAGTAGTGTTAGAAATGCATGTTTATAAAGGAAAATCATCATTTTGCTACAAGTTTTTACTAACACCTTTACTTTTGCTGAATTTAACCTTCTTTGATTTAATTGGTGCTGTTAATTAAGTATTTTATGTATTTTAGGGGGCATTATAGTCATTTCACAATAAAAGGAGAGATCAGGCCAAAGCGGACATCACTTTTGAACTTCGGGGAATGATCGAGCAGGAGGAGCATAAAGGAAAAATGGTACTATTCACATATGCGGTACTATTCACGTTATGCAGTGCTATCTCGATTCTTATTCATGCACATTTTACATAGGCGGATCGATATTGGCATTGACCGATGATAATAGCATTGATTGATGGTGTCACGCGATCGCGGTAATTCAAGAGT
Organism: Citrus cavaleriei; assembly: GCA_030448925.1. Taxonomy (NCBI): domain Eukaryota; kingdom Viridiplantae; phylum Streptophyta; class Magnoliopsida; order Sapindales; family Rutaceae; genus Citrus; species Citrus cavaleriei. The sequence continues at coordinate 150,573 of JAUJEN010000117.1, read as the reverse complement.
GCGTAATGCTGGTGATGGTGGCGTGGCGGCGTATCGGTGGATGAAAAATCGTGCGGTACATGCATCTGCAGGTTATTTTCAGCAAACTACGTTACTGTTCATCCGGGTCAAACCGTCTTTGGTACCATCGGTCCAAGCGAAGTGGACTGTTGACTGATGACGTGGCGCAATCTGATAAATGGTTTCCCAATCCGATGGTAGCAGTTTACTCGGTATGTCTATAAGGGGCACCCTAATTTGATATCTCTGAATCATTTTGAATCTATTTTCTATATTCCTTCTCCATCATTTTCTTCATATTTTAATAAATTCCCCATTTTGCCCCAGTTCAATTATGAGTGGTATAATTTTCAAGTTTCTTGAAGGTGAAGTCTCAACATGTGTCATGGAAGCCAGCTTAATTTGGTAGAATTTATTTTTTCTTCCCTCTGTAGTTTTTGTGGATGTTTTGACTTCTAAATGTAGATAAATAATAATAATCTTGTCTAGTTACCGCCTTGATTTTAGGCTCTCTGGTATAAGGTTATTATTATTTGTACGAATAAGCCGCCTTAACACCATATTGATTAGGCGTGGTTCATGAGGTGTGGATTCCCCCCTCGTAGATTTAATTAACGATGTCTCTGGTTATTTTATTCCATGATGCATGTTGTCTGGATCGAGATACCCGAGTAAGTCAATTTAATCGATTTTTCTCTACAATTTATTCTACGCCGTTTTGTTACCAATTCGATTTTAGCATATTTATCGTCATTTTCAATTCAATTTTGCTATATTTTAAATCACTTCCACCACAGATCCAATCAACCATTTTGCAAAATTAATTCTATACTGATTAAAATCGCTCACTTGGGATCGATGTCACCATTGATCATACTGGCCTGATAATTAAATGTCGTGGCTTGAGTACATTAAAATTTTTTGCCACCCTCGAGCGGTTCTTTTTGGTGCTGTGCCCATGACTATTTTTGGCTTATTTTAAACACCACAGAGCCGCTTCATAAAGTCTCGCCCCATTCCGGTCCGGACGGACGAACAAGCCCACCCAGCCCGCTGAGCTAGCCCACGATTTTTTTTGTAGCCTTTTACTTGGGGCGAACTTGGCGTCCCGGCCTTGAGGCGGATTTATTTTGGCGCGGCTGGCCGCGGCCTAGCCGCTGAGGCCGCTCGCATAAAGTCTCGCCCCATTCGAGTCGTGCGGGCGAACTTGTAGCCACCCCGAGGCTATGCCCACCCGTTTTTGTGGCCTTTTTTCGCAGGGGCGAACTTGGCGTCCGGCCTTGAGGCCGGTTATTTTTGAAGCGGCTGTGCCCGCCCTGGCCCTATTTAGCGCCACGAGGCGCTCCGCCAATGTCTCACCCATTCACCAGTCTGGCGGGCCGAACTAGGCCAGCCCACCCCAAGGCTATAGCCCACCACGTTTTTGTTAGCCTTTTTCCGATGGAGCCGAACTTGGCGCCCGGCCTTGAGGCGGTTATTTTAAGCGCGGCTGTGCCCATGTGGATCTATTTTTTAACACCCAGAGGCCACTCTTAAAGTCTCTCCCCCATTGAGTCCAGTGAGACGAACTTGTTGACCCCCAAGCAGCTATAGGCCACCCGTTTTTGTGGCCTTTCCGTTCAGGTAAAACATGCGAACTTGGCGCCCGGCCTTGAGCGGTTATTTTTAGCATGACTGTGCACAGGGCCTATTTTTTAACACGAAGAGGCGCTTGCAATGTCTCGTCCCTTTTTTGAGTCCAGCCGAACAGCGAACAGCCAGCCCGCCCCAAGAGCGGCTATAGCCACCGTTTTGTGGCCTTCTTCCGATGGACGAACTTGGTGCCTCGGCCTTGAGCGATTATTTGAAGCAGCGGCTGTGCCCGCGTCCTATTCCCAGCACCGCAGGCCACTTGTTTTCCATGAAGTCTCGTCCCGTTCCGAGCGGCAGACAGACCCGGAACTTGACCGGCCGCCCACAAGGTAATAACTCACCCATTTTTATGGCCTTTTTTCCGCTGGGCGAACTTGGCCCGGCCTTGACGGGGCGGTTATTTTTTGGCGTTGCTGTGCCCGCGACCTCTTTGGCTCTGGAGACGTTCGCAAAGTCTCGCCCCATTCGTCCGGCGGGCGAACTAGTTTCCGTAAGCCAGCCCGCCTCCCAATGCTATAGCCCACCCGTTTTTGTGGCCTTTTTCCTCTGGACGAACATGTTGCACCGGCCTTCGGGCGGCTATTTTTAAAGCAGCTGTGCCAGCGGCATATTTTTGAGCACAGGCCGCCATAAAGTCTCACCCATTCCAGTCCGGTGACCCGAACTTGGCGGCAACCCCCCAGTATAGCCGCCCGTTTTTCTGGCCTTTTTCCGCAGGACGAACTTGGCGCCCCGGCCTTCGGGTGGTTATTTTTGGGCGCGGCTGTGCCCACGGCCTATTTTTTATTACAGCCCTGGCCGTTCGTAAAAAGTCTCGCCCCATTCCGAGTCCGGTAGGACCGAACTTGACAACCCACCCCCCAATGCACCATATATTTTGTGGCCTTTTCGCTGGGCGAACTTGGCGCCCCTTGGGACGGTTATTTTTAAGCCTTGGCTCGGCTGCTTGCGTACCTAACCCACAGCACCACAGAGCCACTTTCGCATAAAAGTCGCCCCAATCCCGAGTCCAGTGGAGCCGAACTTGGCAACCGCCCCTTTTTAGTCATTAGCCCACCTGTTTTTCTGGCCTTTTTCCGTCGGATGAACTTGGCGCTCTGGCCTACGTGCGGTTATTTTTGGGCGCGGCTACTTCGCGCCTATGATATATTTGGCTGCACGGCCCTTTCGCAAAATCGCCCATATTCGAGTCCGGCCAGACGAACGGAGCTTGCCCTACCCACTCCCGAGCGCTATAGCCCACCGTTTTTTGTAGCCTTTCGCTGGGCGAACTTGGCGCCCGCGTGCCGGGCGGTTATTGTTTTTAGGCAGCGGCTGTGTCCGTGGCCTATTTTTTTGCTGGCGGTTGCTCCTGGCTCTCGCCCCATTCGAGTCTTGGCGGCCGGGCGAACTTAACCAGCCCGACCCCCAAAGCCTATACCCCACCCATTTTGTGGCCTTTTCGCGCTGGGCGAGGTTGGCAGCCCGGGAACTGGTGGTTGTTTTTGAAAGCCCCAGCGGCCGTGCCTGCGGCCTATTTTTTTTTTTTCACCACAGGCCGTTCGCAAAATCTCGCCCATTAAGTCGGCCGACGAACAACCCGCCCGCCAAAGGCCGCCGCCCGCCGTTTTGTATGCCTTTTTTCGCTGGTCGGCTGGGCGCCGTGCGGTTATTTTAGGTGCGGCTGACCCGTGGCCTGAATTTTTTCACCGCAGGCCGCTCACAAAGTCTCACCTATTCCGAGTTCCGGTGGACGAACATGGCGTAGCCACCAAGGCTGTAGCCCACCCGTTTTTGTGGCCTTTTTCCGCTGGACGAACTTAGCGGCCCGGCCATCGTGCGGTTATTTTTTAGCGTGACTGTGCCCACGGCTTATGTTTGGCACACGGAGGCTGCTCACAAAGTCTCGCCCCATTCCGAGTCCGGCGGACGAACTTGGCCAGCCCCACCCCCCAAGGCTATACCCACCCATTTTACGGCCTTTTCATTTGCAGATGAACATGCGCCCAACCTTGGGCAGTTATTTTTGAGGCAGCGGTTGTGCCCACGACCTATTGCTTTACAGGCCGTTCTGAAAGTCTCGCCTCTTTCGAGTCAAAGCGGGCCAGACTTGTGAGCCGCTTTAAATTACAACCCTGCTACCGATTTTGTGGCCTTTTCACGCTGAATGAAGGCGCCCAGCCTTGAGGCAGTTATTCTTGCGATGCTTGGCTGTGCCCTTGGTGTAATTTAGCACTTTGAAGCCGCTCACAAGTCTCACCCCATTCCAGTCGAAGAGCGAACATATTACTTCCCGCCTTCGCCCGTTTTTGTAGCCTTTTTCCTTCTGGGCTGAACTTAGGGCCCCGGCCTTTGGCGGTTATTTTTAAGCGGCTGTGCCCATGACCTATTTTGTACCACCACGGATGCCGCTCGTGAAAGTGTGGCCCCTTTCGAGTCGGCGGACGAACTTGTCTTGCCGCTTTGATAGCCATCCCACCGTTTTTGTGGCCTTTTTCCAGCTGAACTGGGCGCCCGGCCTTGAGGCGGTTATTCTTATCTTGATAGCTGTCGCGGCCTATTTGTTTGACCTTTACAGCACATGAGGCCACAAAAAGTCTCCGCCATTCGAGTCCGTGATTTTGCCAAGCCCACCAGCCCCTGAAGGCTACCAGCCGCCCGTTTTTGGCCTTTTTCGCTGGAGAACTTGGCGTCCGGCCTTGAGTGGTTATTTTTAGTGCGGCTGTGTCATGGCGTAATTTAGCAACTTTGAGAGACCGCTTCAAAGTCTCGCCCCATTCCGAGTCCGACAAACTTAGCCAGCCCGCCCGGCTGGCAACCCACTGCTGTTTGTGTGGCCTTTTTCCGCTGTGGAACCGAACATGGCGCTCCAACCTTGGTAAGCGGTTATTGGCGCGGCTATGACTGTCGCGGCAACCTATTTTTTGCGAGTCCGCTACCTAAGTGGCAATTCCGAGTCGGCGGGCCGAACCGCCAGCCCGCTTTAAGGCTATAGCCCACCCGTTTTTGTGGACTTTTCATTCGCTGGAGCGAACTTGGCGCCCCTTCAGGCAGATTATTTTTAGGCGGCGGCAGTGCCCATGGACTATATTTAACCGCAAGGAGGCCGCTCGCCAAAGTCTAGTCCCATTCCTAGTAGGCGGTGACGAACACCTTAGCCCACCGCCCCAAGCTATAACCCACCCCGTTTTTGTGGCCTTTTTTCTGCTGGGCGAACTTGGCCCCAGCCTTGAGGTTATTTTGGAAACGCAGCTGTGCCCATGACCGGTATATTTGGCAGCACGGCAGGCGCTCACAAAGTCTCGCCCCATTAAGTCCCGGGGGCGAACAGCCAGCCACCCCCGTCTGTAGCCAGCGTTTTGCTTTCGCTTTGGGCGCTGACCTTGGTGATTATTTTTGAAACACATGGCCCATGACATATTTTTTGGCACAAGGATGCTCGTAAAGTCTACATACATTCCAGATCCCGTGAGACGAACTTTGTAACCCCCAAAGGCTATAGCCGCCCGTTTTGTGGCCTTTTCGAGCCGAACTAGGCGGACCTTCGGCCGACTGTCCCCAGGCCTATTTTGGCACTTACGCGCAGAGCCACTCAAAAAGTCTCGTCCCATTAGAATGCGGCGGCGAACGGCTTTGCCAGCCCCACCCCAAAGGCCTGCTTGCTTGGATAGCCGCCCGTTTGTGGCCTTTTTGTCATTGCGGAGAACTTGGCGCCCCAGACCTTCGAGCGATTATTATTGGTGCGGACTGTGTCTGCGGCGCACCAGACGCTGCGCAATGTTGCCCATTCGAGTCCGAAGGGCAGTTAGCCAACCCACCCCCGCATAGCCCACCCGTTTTTGTGGCCTTTCTGCTGGCGGGCGAACTTGGCGCCCGGCCTTTGGGCTGTTATTTTGGGTGTTGCTGTGCAATAACGCGCGGCCTATTTTCACCTACAGGCCGCTCGTAAAAGTCTCGTTCCATTTCCGGTCAGCGGATGAACCCGTAACCCGCTCCCGGGGCTACCAGCCCGTTTTGTGGCCTTTTCCGCTGGGCGAACTTGCGCCCGGCCTTGGACCGGTTATTTTGGCGGCGGCTGTGCAGCAGCAACCTATTTTCACTGCACACAGAGTCCGCTAGCTAAGTCTCGTCACATTCCGAGGTCCGGGACCCGAACCGCATAAGCCCCCCCAAGGCTATAACCCACCCGTTTATGGCTTGGCCTTTTTTTTCGGGCTGAACGAACAGGCGCCCGTCAACCTTGGGGAGAGTTATTTTAGGGCTCGGCTGTGACCACGGCCCTATGTGGCACCAGCGGCCCCTGTGAAGTCTGCGCCCCATTCGGTCTGAGTCCGGCGCCCGGAAACTTGGCCAAGCCAGCCCACCCTAAGGCTATAGGCCACCCGAAATTTTTGTAGCCTTTCACATCGCTGGCCAGCGAACTTGGCCCGTGCCTTTGGGCTGTTATTTTTGGGTGTTGCTGTCTTGGCGGCCTATTTTACACCGCACAGGCGGCTCGTGAAGTCTACGTTCCATTCGAGTCCGGCGGATGAACTTGGCCAGCCCACCTCCGAGGCTATAGCCCGCCCACCGTTTTTGTGGCCTTGGCACTTTTCCGCTGGTCGAACTTGGCGCCCCGGCCTTGGCGATTTATTTTAGAGAAGCCCAGCGGCTGTCTTGTATGACTATTTTTTGCACACAGAGTCCGCTAGCTAAGTCGTACATTCCGGAGTCCGGCTGGACGAACCCGTAACCCACCCCCAAGGCTACGCCCACACCCGTTTATGGGGCCTTTTTACGCTGGACGAACTTGGCGCCCCGTCCTTAGGGAGGTTATTTTTGGGCGTGGCTGTGACCCCGGCCTATTGTCACACGAAGGCCCCTAAAAGTCTCGCCCCATTCCGAGTCCGGCCGGGCGAACTTGGCCAGCCCGCCCCCTAGAGGCTATAGGCCACCCGTTTTGTGGCCTTTTTCGCTGGAGCGAACTTGGCGCCCGACCTTGAGCGGGCGGTTATTTTTGGCCAGCGGCTGTCGCGGCCTTGGCTATTTTACTACACCGCAAGTCCGCTAGCTAAGTCTCGTCACATTCCGAGTCGGCGGCCAGACTGAACCGCCAACCCACCCCAAAGGCTATAGCCCACCCGTTTTAGGGCCTTTTTTCGCTGGTCGAACTTGGCGCCAGCTGGCCTTGAGGAGGTTATTTAGGAGCTCGGCTGTGACCCACGGCCCTGTTAGCACAGCTGGCCCCTCGTAAGTCTCGCACCATTCTGAGTCCGGCGGACGAACTTGGCCAGCCCACCCCTAAGGCTATAGGCCCGTTTTGTGGCCTTTTTCCCAGAGAACGAACTAAGCCCGCTTTGACTTCGTCTGCGGTTATTTTTGGGTGACTGCGCCTCTTTGGCTGAGCCTTTCCAAAGGCTTTCGCAAAAACATTCAAAGCGCCCATGAAGCGTGCCTATTTTTAACATTTGGCCAGACCCGAACTTGCTATACTATGAGCCACCCGTTTTTGTGGCCTTTTCCACTTGGGGCGAACTTGGCCTTGACCTTGGGTAGTTATTTTTTTAGGCGGCTTTGCCGCGTCCTGGCTATTTTAACATCTGAGGCTGTCCGCAAAGTCTCGTCCCATTCAGAGTCCGGCGGACGAACTTGGCCAGCCTCACCCCCCAAGGCTATAGCCCACCTCTTTTTGTGGCCTTTTACCGCTTGATGAACCTGGCGCTGACCTTGCCTTGATTATTTTTAGGCGTCGCTGTGACCTATTTTTTTTGGCTGGCCCCTACTGAGTCTCGCCCATTCCAGTCGGCGGGGACGAACTTGCCAGCCCCCAAACTTCTGGCTATAGCCCATTGCGTTTATGTGGCCTTTTTTCCGGGCGAACTTGGCGCCCGGCCTTAGCTGTTGACACTGGCCGCAGCTGTGTGGCGGCCTATTTTCATCCCGCGAGGCGTTCGCAAAGTCTCGTCCCATTCAGAGTCCGGTAGACCGAACTTGTCGTAACCCATACCCGCACAAAGGCTATAGCCCACCCAATTTTGTGGCGTTTTTCAGCTGGACGAACTTGTCGGCCCGGCCTTGAATTATTTTTGAAGCGGCTGCGTCCACGGCCCTATTTTTTGGAACGGTCGTTCATAAATTCGCCCCATTCCGAGTCTGGTAGAGCGGACCGAACGGCGGCCCCGACCCCAGGAGCTGCGCTTACATTTTTTTGTGGCGCACTTTCCGCTGGACAAACTTGCCGCCCGACGCCTTGGTGGTTATTTTTTTACAGGCGAGCTGTGCCCATGACCTATTTTGGCACCAGAGCCGCATTTCGCAAAGTCTCGCTCTATTACAGTCCGGTAGACGAACTTTGCGGCCCCAACCCCAGGCTATAGCCCACCCGGTTTTGTGGCCTTTTCCACCATGAACGGCGTCCCGGCCTTGGTTATTTTGGGTGCGCGCATTGTGCCCGCGGCCTATTTTTGGCACACGGAGGCCGCTCGCAAAGTCTCGCCCCATTCTGAGTCCGGTGGACGAACTTGGCGCCCCGGGCGGTTATTTTTTGGTACGGCTGTTCCCGCGGCCTATTTGTACCCCACGGTGGCCACTCGCAATGTCTCGCCCCATTCCGACTCCGGCGGATGAACTTGGCCAGCCCCACCCCCCAAGGCTATAGCCCACCCGTTTTTGGGGCCTTTTTTATTTCTGATAAACGGCGAAAAATGGCGCCCGCCATATAATCGGCGGATTTATTTTAAAGCGGCTGTGCCGACCCCCACACACCCCCGGTACACGGAGGCCATTGGTAAGTCTCGCCCCATTCCGGAAGTCCGTGACGTAACTTCGGCCAACCTTACCCGCTATAGACCACCCGTTTTTGCGGCAACCTTTTCGCTGGGCGAACATGCGGCCCGGCCTTGATGATTATTTTAAGCGGCGGCTGCGTCGTGGCCTATTTTGCGTTTCCCCAGAACAGTCGCTTCGCCAAATTCTCGACCCATTCCGAATCCGGCGGAGGAACTTGGCGGCAAACCCCCAAAGCCTATAGCCATCCGTTTTGGCCTTTCAGCTGGACAAACTGGGCGTTGCCCGCCTTGCCGGTGGTTATTTTTGAAGGCGAGCTGTGCCAGCGGCCTATATTTATGGAGCACGCAAAGTCTCGCCCTATTCTGAAATCGGCGAACTTCGCCCGCTTTGACCCCCAACGCTATAGACACCGTTTTTGTGTCCTTTTTCCGGCGGACGAACTTGGCTCCCCGGCCGTCGGTTATTTTAGTCGCTGACCAGCGGCTATATTTTGGCAGGCCGCTTCGCAAAGTCGCCCCATTCTTAAATGAGTCAGCAATAAGGCGAACTTGGCGCCCACCCCCCAAGGCTATAGCCCACCCATTTTTGTGTCCTTTTTCCGCTGCACGAACTTGGCGGCCCGGCCTTCGGGCAGTTATTTTTGGGCGCGGCTGCGTCCACGGCCTATTATTGGTACACGGAGGTCGTACGCAAAGTCTTGCCCCATTTCGAGTCCGGCGGGCGTCTTTGGCCGCAAAACAATAGCCTTAGCGTTTTTGTGGCCTTTTCCCGCAGGACGAACTTGGCGCCCCGGCCTTCGGGCGGTTATTTTCTGGCGGCTGTGCCGCTATTTTGGCCTGACCACGAGCGTTCGCGTAAAATGTCTCGTCCCATTCCGAGTCCGGCCCGAAGCTTAGCCAACACCAACCCCAAAGGCTATAGCCCACCCTTTTTGTGTAGCCTTTTTTTTTCCTTTGGGCGAACTTTGCGCCCCGGCCTTCGAACGGTTATTTTTGGGCGCGGCTGCGTCCGCGGCCTATTTTCACCACAGAACTGACGAGTCCGCTCGCAAATTCTCGCAATCCAGTCCGGCGGACGAACTTAACCCGGACCCCATGGCTTATAGCTGCCAGCCCACCTGTTTTTGTATGGCCTTTTTTCGCTGGGCGAACTTGGCGACCGGCCTTGGCGGTTATTTTAGCGTCGCTATGTACCGCGGCCCCCGAGCACCGCGGAGGCCGCATTTCGTAAGTCTCGCCCATTCTGAGTCCGGCCAGACGAACTTGGCCGCCCGCCCCAAAGGCTATAGCCCACCCGTTTTTGTGGCCTTTTTCCGCTGGACGAACTTGTCGGCCCGGCCTTCGGGCGGTTATTTTTGGGCGCGGCTGCGTCCACGGCCTATTTTTGGAACACGGAGTCCGCTCGCAAATTCTCGCCCCATTCCGAGTCCGGCGGACGAACTTGGCCGGCCCCAACCCCAAGGGTATAGCCCACCCGTTTTTGTGGCCTTTTCCGCTGGACAAACTTGGCGCCCCGGCCTTCGGGTGGTTATTTTTGGGCAAGGCTGTGCCCGCGACCTATTTTTGGCACACGGAGGCCGCTCGCAAAGTCTCGCCCTATTCCAAGCCCGGCAGACGAACTTTGCCAGCCCCAACCCCCAAGGCTATAGCCCACCCGTTTTTGTGGCCTTTTTCCACTGCACGAACTTGGCGTCCCGGCCTTCGGGATGTTATTTTTTGGCGTCGCTGTGCCCGCGGCCTATTTTCGGCACAGGCGCTGTCGCAAAGAAATCTTGCCCCATTAAAGGTCGGCCGGGACGAACTTCGCCCACCCCCCAAGGCTATAGCCCACCCGTTTTTGTGTCCTTTTTCCGCTGCACGAACTTGCCGCCCCGGCGTTTGGGGGGTTATTTTTGTGCGCGGCTGTGCCCGCGTCTATTTTTAGCCCCAGCACCACAGGCGCTCGCAAAGTCGCCCCGTTAAGGTCCGGTGGGCGAACTTGCCCAACCCGCCCCCAAGGCTATAGCCGCGTTTTGTGGTCTTTTTTCGCCGGACGAACTTGGCGCCCGGCCTTCAGCGTGTTATTTTGGGTCTTGCGGCTGTACTGGCCCCCTATTTTACCCCGGTGGCCCTCGCAATGTCTCGCCCATTCCGGCGGGAACAACCCCACCCCAGGCTATAGCCCACCGTTTTGGGGCCTTTTTCGGCAGGACGAACATGGCGCTCCGGCCTTCGGGCGGTTATTCTGAAGGCGGCTGTGCCGGACTATTTTTTGGTACAGCAAGCGCTCGCAAAGTCTCGACCCATTCCGGTCGGCCCGGACAAACTTCGTAGCCCGCCCACCCAGCTATAGCCCACCGTTTTGTGGCCTTTTTCCGCTGGACGAACTTGTCGGCCCGGCCTTCTGAGCGGTTATTTTTGGGTACGGCTGTGTCCGCGGCCTATTTTTGCAGCAGAGGCGCTCGCATAAGTCGCCCCATTCCGAGTCGGTGGGCGAACGGCGGCCCCGACCCCAAAGGCTATAACCCGCCCGTTTTTGTGGACTTTCCGCTGGCGACGTGGCGCCCGGCCTTGGTGGTTATTTTTAGGCGAGCTGTCCCATAACCTATTTTGGCACTGCAGGCGCTGCAAACTCGCCCCATTCCGAGTCCGGCCGGACGAACTTTGCGCCCAACCCCAAGGCTATAGCCCACCGTTTTGTGGCCTTTTTTTGCGCGAACTTGGCGCCCGGTCTTGAGCGGTTATTTTGTCGCTGTCCTTGACCTATTTTTAGCACACGGAGGCCGCTCGCAAAGTCTCGCCCCATTCTGAGTCCGGCGGACGAACTTGGCCCGCCCCACCCCCCAAGGCTATAGCCCACCCGTTTTTGTGTCCTTTTTCCGCTGCACGAACTTGGCGCCCCGGCCTTTGGGTGGTTATTTTTGGGCGCGGCTGTGCCCGCGTCCAATTTTTGGCACACGGAGGCCGCTCATAAAGTCTCGCCCCATTCCGAGTCCGGAGACAGCCAGCCCAACCCCGAAGGCTATAGCCGCGTTTTGTGGCCTTTTTTCCGTGGGGCGAACTTGGCGCCCGACCTTGGGCGGTTATTTTTAACGCCCGGGCGTGTCAGCCTTTTGCAACCCTGAGGCTGTTGCAATGGCTCGTCCCATTCGTCGGACGAACATACCCCCAAGGCTATAGCCCACCCATTTTGGGGCCTTTTTCCGCTGGGCGAACTTGGCGCCCGGACTTGGAGAGGATATTTTAGGCAGCTGTGCCCGCTAATTATTGGTACACCGCGAGCCGTCGCAAAGTCTCGCCCCATTTAGGAGTGACGTCTGGTAACCAGCCAACCAAGGCTATAGCGTTTTGTGGCTTTTTGCGAACTTTCCCGGACGCCCGGGCGGTTATTTTCTCGCGGCTGTGCCTTATTTACCAGCAACGGAGGCCGTTCGCAATGTCTCGTTCCATTCGAGTCGGCGGGCCGAACTTGTGCTTACCAACCCCAAGGCTATAGCCCACCCGTTTTGTGGCCTTTTTTCCGCTGGGCGAACTTCGACGGCCGGGCTGTTATTTTTTAGCGGCTGTGCCCATGACCTATTCCCCAACACGGAGGCCGCTCACAAAGTCTCTCGCCCATTCAACCGAGCCGGCCAGACAAACTTAGCCGTCCCCAACTATAACCGCGTTTTGTGGCCTTTTTCGCTGGGCGAACTTGGCGCCCGGCCTTGAGCGGTTATTTTAGGCGAGCTGTCCCTTGACCTATTTTTGTACCTACGAGCCGCTCGAAGTCTCATCCCATTCGAGTCCGGCGGGACGAACAGCCCCACCCCAAAGGCTATACCACCCGATTTTGCGGCCGTTTTCCGCTGGACGAACTAGGCGCCCCAGCCTTCGGGCCCTTATTTTTGGGTGCAGCTGTGCCCGTGGACTATTTTTTGGCACCGAGCCGCTTTCATAAGTCTTGTCCCCTCCGAGTCCGGGACGAACTTAGCCAACCCCCAAGGCTATAGCCCACCCGTTTTTGTGCCTTCTTCCGCTGGACGAACTTGGCGCCCCGGCCTTCAGGCGGTTATTTTTGGACGCGGCTGTGTCCGCGACCTATTTTTACCACACGGAGGCCGCTCGCAAAGTCTCGCCCCATTCCGAGACCGGACGAGCAGCCAACCCACCCCCAAGGCTATAGCCCACCCGTTTTTGTGGCCTTTTTCCGCTGGACGAACTTGGCGCCCCAGATTTTGGGCGGTTATTTTTGGGCGTGGCTGTGCCCGCGGCCTATTTTTTGCACACGGAGGCCGCTCGCAAAGTGTCGCCACATTCCGAGTCCGGCGGACGAACTTGGCCATCCCCACCCCCCAAGGCTATAGCCCACCTGATTTTGTGGCCGTTTTCCGCTGGGCCCGACCCCCAGCCTTGAGGCGGTAGCTTATTTTAGGTGCAGCTGTGCCCGTGACCTATTTTGGCACGAGGCGCTCTTAAAGTCTTGTCCCATTCCGAGTCCGGCGGACGAACTTGGCCAGCCCCAACCCCCAAGGCTATAGCCCACCCGTTTTTGTGCCTTTTTCCGCTGGACGAACTTGGCGCTCCGGCCTTCAGGTGGTTATTTTTGGACGCGGCTGTGTCCGCGCCCTATTTTTGCCACGGGACGCAAAAGTCTCGCCCCATTCGAGTCCGGTGGAGACAGCCAACCACCCCAAAGGCTATAGCCCACCCGTTTTTGGCCTTTTTCGCTGGGCGAACTTGGCGCCCCAACCCGGGCGCTTATTTTTTAAGCGCCTTGTGCCCATGCCTATTTTTTCGCCTGCAGCGGCCCCTCGTAAAGTCTCACCCCATTCAGAACTGGCGGCGAACTTGGAACTTAGCCACCCCCAAAGGCTATAGCCCACCGTTTTGTGGCCTTTCGTTGGGCGAACTAGGCGCCCAGCCTTGAGCGGCACTTATTTTGGCACAACCGCCCGTGCCTTTTTGACAGGCGGAGGCCCTCGCAAAAGCTCGCCTATTCCGAGTCGGGCGAACCAACCCACCCCTCAAGGCTGCAGCCACCGTTTTGTAGCCTTTTCGCTGGGCGAACTTGGCGCCCGGCCGGTTGCTTTTGGCTGCCCCGGCCTTTTTGGCACCGCAGGCTGCTGCAAAGTCTCGTCCCATTCCGAGTCCGGCAGACGAACTTGGCGCCCTTGGCCTTGACGGTTATTTTGAAGCGGCTGTGCCCGGCCTATTTTTTTTGCACGGAGGCGCTGTAAAGTCTCACCCCATTCCGAGTCCGTCGGACGAACTTGGCCAGCCCCACCCCCAAGGCTATAGCCCACCTGTTTTTGTGGCCTTTTTCCGCTGGACGAACTTGGCGCCCCGGCCTTTGGGCAGTTATTTTTGGCGGCAACAGCCGCCAGCCTATTTTTAACACGGAGCGCTCCCGAAATATCGATCGAGTCGGCGGGCGAACTTGGCGCCCGACCTTGACGGATTTTGCGGCGGCTGTACCGCAGCCTATTTTTTACCGCAGGCCGCAAAATCGCCCCATTCGAGTCGTCGGACGAACAGCCCCCGCCCCAGGCTATAGCCCACCCGTGTTTTTGGCCTTTTTCCGCTGGGCGAACTTGGCCCGGACCTTGAGACGGTTATTTTTAGCGCGGCTTTGCCCAGCCTATTTTTCACCTGAGCCGCTCCCGAAATCGCCCCATTAAAGTCCGGCGGACGAACTTTGCCAGTCGAACCCCCCAAGGCTATAGCCTACCCGTTTTTGTGGCCTTTTTCAGCTGGACGAACTTGGCGCCCCGGCCTTGGCGGTTATGTTTAGTCTGGCTGTGCGCAGCCTATTTTACTGCAGGCTTTCGCAAAGTCTCGCCCATTCCGAGTCCGTCGAGACGAACTTAGCCTACCACCCTCAAGGCTATAGCCTGCCCGTTTTATAGCCTTTATCGCTGGTCGAACTTGGCGCCCGGCCTTGGCGGATTATTTTTGTCTTGGCTGCGCCCGTATCTATTTTGGCACATAGAGCGCTCGCAAATCTCGTCCGATTCGAGTCCGGCGGACGAACTTAGCCTACCCGCCTCAATAACGCCCGTTTTAATAGCCTTTATCGCTGGTCGAACTTGGCGCCCGGCCTTGGCGGTTATTTTGTGCAGCTGCGCCCAGCGGTATTTTAGCACCGCAGGCGCTGCAAAGTATGGTCGATTCGAGTCCGGCGAACTTGGCCCGGCCCCCGGTATAGCCCCCGTTTTTATGGCCTTTTCCGTTGGTGAACTTGGCGCCCGGCCTTGGTGGTTATTTTTAGTAGCGGCTGTGCCCGCCTATTTTAGCACCACGGCGGCCATTTCGCAAAGTCTGCGTCGATTCGGTCCGGCAGAGCGAAGCAACCCGCCCGCAAAGGCTACCCGTTTTATGGCCTTTTTCCGTTGGTGAACTTGGCGCCCGGGTGGTTATTTTGAGCCCGGCGGCTGTGTCGCGCCTATTTTGCAGACGCCGCTTCATAAAGTCTCGCCCCATTCGAGAATCCGGCCGGGCAAACTTGTAACCCCAGGCTATAGCCCGCCCGTTTTGTGGCCTTTTTCGCTGGGCGAACTAAGCGCCCCAGCCTTGAGCTTATTTTTAAGCGCCTTGTGCCCGACCTATTTTTCGCCTGGCCCCTCGTAAAGTCTCACCCATTCCGAGAACTGGCGGGCGAACTTAGCCAGCCCCACCCCAAAGGCTATAACCCACCCGTTTTTGTGGCCTTTTTCGTTGCGGGCGAACTAGGCGCCCAGCCTTGAGCACTTATTTTTTGGGCACAACTTCGCCCTTTTTGACAGGCGAGGCCCTAAAGGCCCTATTCCGAGTCGGCCAGACGAACTTAGCCACCCCTCAAAGCTATAGCCCACCCGTTTTGGCCTTTTCGCTGAACTTGGCGCCCAGCCTTGGCGGTTGCTGGTAGCGGCTGTCCCATGACCTATTTTACGAGGCTGCTCGCAAAGTCTCGTCCCATTCCGAGTCCGGCGGACGAACTTGGCGCCCCGGCCTTCGGGCGGTTATTTTGGGGCGCGGCTGTACCCGCGGCCTATTTTTTTGCACACGGAGGCCGCTCGCAAAGTCTCACCCCATTCCGAGTCCGTCGGACGAACTTGGCCAGCCCCACCCCCAAGGCTATAGCCCACCTGTTTTTGTGGCCTTTTTCCGCTGGACGAACTTGGCGCCCCGGCCTTTGGGCAGTTATTTTTGGGCGCGGCTTCGCCCGCAGCCTATTTTTCGCACACGGAGGCCGCTCCCAAAATGTAACATTAAAGTCGGCGGGACGAACTTGGCGCCCGGCCTTGAGGCGGTTATTTTGAAGCGGCTGTACCAGCCTATTTTTTTTTGCCTTGAGCCGCTCGCAAAGTCTCGCCCATTCCGAGTCCGTCTGACGAACAGCCAACCCGCCCCAAGCTATAGCCCACCTGTTTTTGGCCTTTTTCGCTTGGGCGAACTTGGCGCCCGGCCTTGAGCAGATTATTTTGGCGGCAGCTTGCCGCAGCCTATTTTTTACCGCCTGAGCGCTCCCAAAAATCGCCCATTCTGGTCCGGAGACGAACTTTTGATCGAACCCCCCTATAGCCTACCCGTTTTTGTAGCCTTTTTTTCAGCTGGGCGAACTTGGCGCCCGGCCTTGGCGGTTATGTTTGGTGCGGCTGTGGCAGCCTATTTTTTTACCGAGGCCGCGAAAGTCTGCCCCATTCCGAGTCGTCAGACGAACAGCCTGCCCAGCCCCTATAAGGCTGCCCGTTTTTAATGGCCTTTGCTCGCTGGTCGAACTTGGCGCCCCGGCAGGCGGTTATTTTGTGCGGCTGCCCGTGGCCTATTTTGGCACATGAGGCGCTTCGCAAAGTCTCGTCCGATTCGAGTCCGGCGGAGCGGGCGAACTTGCCTGCCGCCTCAAAGCTATAGCACGCCCGTTTTGTAGCCTTTATCGCTGGTGAACGGCCTTGGCGCGGCCTTGACGGTATTTTTATGCTGCAGCTGCGCCGCGTGCTTTTTGGCACCACGCTCGCGAAGTCTCGTCCGAGTCCGAGTCCGGCGGACGAACTTGGCGGGCCCCACCCCGCAAAGCTATAGCCCACCCGTTTTTATGGCCTTTTTCCGTTGGACGAACTTGGCGCCCCGGCCTTCGGGTGGTTATTTTTGGACGCGGCTGTGCCCGCGGCCTAGTTTTACAGCACTGCAATGACGCTTCGCCAAAATGTCGCCCCATTACGAGTCCGGACGAACTTTGCCGAACCCCAGGCTATAGCCTACCCGTTTTGTGGCCTTTTTCAGCTGGGCCGAACTTGGCGCCCGGCCTTGGGCGGTTATGTTTGGTGCGGCTGTGGCGCAGCCTGGCCTATTTTACACCGCAGGCCGCTTCCGCCATGAAGTCTCGCCCATTCCGAAGTCCGTCCGGGACGAACAGCCTGCCCACCTCAAAGGCTATAGCACCGTTTTATGGCCTTTATCGCTGGTCGAACTTGGCGCCCGGCCTTGGCGGTTATTTTTCTTTCGGCTGCGCCCGTGGCTATTTTTACGGCAAGCAGGCTTCGCTGTAAAAAGTCTCGTCCGATTCAGTCCGGTCGGACGACCTACCCGCCTAGCTTTGCCGTTTTGTGGCCTTTATCGCTGGTGAACTTGGCGCCCGGCCTTGACGGTTACTGGCGGCGCCCGGTTCACGCAGGCCTTCGCAAAGTCTCGTCGATTCGGTCCGGTGCCTTGGCGGCCCCACCCATAAAGCTATAGCCACCGTTTTTATGGCCTTTTTCGTTGGTGAACTTGGCGCTGCGCCCGGGGTGGTTATTTTAGGCGGCAGCTGTGCCGCAGCCTATTCGCCGCTAGTCTGCGCCCATTCCGAGTAGGACGAACTTGGCGCCCGACCTTGCTGTTATTTTTGGCGGCAGTTGCGCCCAGCTAACCACAGCGGAGGCTCGCAAAGTCTCGTCGATTCCGAGTCGGGCCGAACTTGGCCCTTCCCGCAAGGCTATAGCCCACCCGTTTTATGGCCTTTCCGTTGGGCGAACTTGGCGCCCGGGCAGTTATTTTTAGGCGGCTTGGCTATTGCCACATGACCCCGGCTGGCAAAGTCTCATCCCATTCCGAGTCGGCCGGACGAACTTGCTTCCCACCCAAGGCTTTAGACCCGTTTTGTGGCCTTTTTCGCTGGGCGAACTTGGCGCCCGGCCTATTTTTGCACCACATAGAGCGCTGGCAAAAGTCGTCCGATTCCGAAATCCGGGCCGAACGGCAGACCCCACCGCGCTATAGCCCACCGTTTTTATGGCCTTTTCCGTTGGTGAACTTGGCGCCCGGCCTTGGTGGTTATTTTTAGCGGCTGTGCCGCAACCTATTTTGCACCTGACGCTTCGCAAAGTCTCGCCCCATTCCGAGTCCGGGCGAACTTGGCGCCCGGCCCGGGCTGTTATTTTTGGGCGCGGCTAAGCCCGCGGCACCACAGGCCGCTTCGCAAAGTCTCGTCGATTCGAGTCCGGCGGGCGCGGCCCACCCGAAGGCTATAGCCCACCCGTTTTTATGGCCTTTTTCCGTTGGACGAACTTGGCACCCTGGCCTTCGGGCGGTTATTTTTGGGCGCGGCTGTGCCCGCGGCCTATTTTTGGCACACATAGGCCGCTGGCAAAGTCTCATCCCAGTCCGGCGAGTTGCAACTTGGCCTCCCCACCACCCAAGGCTGCCACCCGTTTTTGTGGCCTTTTCCATGCTGGGCGAACTTGGCGCCCGGCCTTGCGGTTATGTTTGGAATGCGGCTGTGCCCATGACCTGAATTTTTGGTACCGTAGGCCGCTTTCGTAAAATCTCGACCCATTCCGAGTCGGAGACGAACTTGGCCCCACCCGAAAGCTATAGCCGACCCGTTTTGTGGCCTTTTCCCTGGGCGAACTTGGCGACCCGGCCTTGACGGTTATTTTTGGTAGCGGCTGCCTGCCTATTTTGGCACACATAGGCGCTGGCAAGTCTCATCCCATTCCGAGTCCGGACGGACTTAGCCACCCGCCACCAAAGCTATAGCCCCGCGTTTTGTGGCCTTTCGCTGGGCGAACTTGCGCCCGGCCTTGTTATTTTGAAGCGGCTGTGCCGCAACCAGCCTGGCGGCCGCTTCGCAAAGTCTCGCCCCATTAAGTCGGCCAGACGAACTTGGCGGCCCCACCCCAAAGGCTATAGCTCACCGTTTTGTGGCCTTTTCCGTTGGGCGAACTTGATGCCCGGCCTTGGCGGTTATTTTTAAACGCGGCTGTGCCATGACCTATTTTGGCACGTGGCTGCTAAGTCTCTTCCGATTCCGAGTCCGGCGGACGAACAGCCTGCCGCACCCGCAAAGGCTATAGCCCCACCGTTTTATGGCCTCTTTCCGTTGGCGAACATGCGCCCGGCCTTGGCGGTTATTTTTAAGCGCGGCTGTTCCCTTGACCTATTTTTGGCACCGCAGGCCGCCGTGAAATCTCATCCCATTCCGAGTCCGGACGAACTTAGCCGTAACCCACCAGTATAGCACCCGTTTTAATGGCCTTTACTCGCTGGGCGAACTTGGCGCCCGGCCTTGGGCGGTTATTTTTGTCTTGGATCGTCCGCGAGCTATTTTGGCACCTGCAGGCGCATTCGTGAAGTCTCGTCCGATTCGGAGTCCGGTGGATGAACTTGGCGGGCCCCCCCTGGCTATAACCCCACCGTTTTTGGCCTTTTTCCGTTGGACGAACTTGGCGCCCCGGCCTTCGGGCGGTTATTTTTAAGCGGCGGTTGTACCCTTGACCTTTTTGCTTTACCATAGGCCGCTGGCAAAGTCTCATCCCATTCGAGTCCGGCCGGACGAACTTAGCTTCCCCCCAGGCTATAGGCCACCGTTTTGTGGCCTTTTTCCGCTGGACGAACTTGGCGCCCCGGCCTTCAGGCGGTTATTTTTAAACGCGGCTATGCCAGCGTGACCTATTTTGCTTACGTGGGCTGCTACAAAGTCTCTTCGATTCGAGTCCGGCGGACGAACTTGGCCTGCCCCACCCCGCAAGGCTATAGCCCACCCGTTTTTATGGCCTCTTTCCGTTGGACAAACGTGGCGCCCCGGCCTTCGGGCGGTTATTTTTGGGCGCGGCTGTTCCCGCGGCCTATTTTTGGCACACGGAGGCCGCTCGTAAAGTCTCATCCCATTCCGAGTCCGGCGGACGAACTTGGCCAGCCCCACCCCTCAAGGCTATAGCCTGCCCGTTTTTGTGGCCTTTATACGCTGGGCGAACTTGGCGCCCCGGCCTTCGGGCGGTTATTTTTGTGCGCGGATGTGTCCGCGGCCTATTTACAACTGCAGGCGCTTCGCGAAAGTCTCGTCGAGTCGAGTCCGGCGGCGAGCAGCGAACCCCACCCCGCAAAGCTATAGCCCACCCGTTTTTATGGCCTTTTTCCGTTGGACGAACTTGGCGCCCCGGCCTTCGGGTGGTTATTTTTGGACGCGGCTGTGCCCGCGGCCTATTTTTGACACACGTAGGCTGCTAGCAAAGTCTCTTCCGATTCCGAGTCCGGCGGACAAACTTGGCCTGCCCCACCCCCCAAGGCTATAGCCCACCCGTTTTTGTGGCCTTTTTCCGTTGGACGAACTTGGCTTCGCGGCCTTTGGGAGGTTATTTTTTCGGGGCCGCTGTGCCCGCAGCCTATTTTTCGCACACGGAGGCCGCTCGCAAAGTCTTGTCCCATTCTGAGTCCGGCGGACGAACATGGCCAGCCCCACCCCGCAAGGCTATATCCCACCCGTTTTTGTGGCCTTTTTGCGCTGGACGAACTTCGCGCCCCGGCCTTCGGGCGGTTATTTTTGGGCGCGGCTGTGCCTGCGGCCTATTTTCGGCACACGGAGGGTGCTCGCAAAGTCTAGTCCCATTCCGAGTCTGGCAGATGAACTTGGCCAGCCCCCACCCCCCAAGGCTATAGCCCACCTGTTTTTGTGGCCTTCTAACGCAGGACGAGCTTGGCGCCCCGGCCTTCGCGCGGTTATTTTTGGGCGCGGCTGTGCCCGCGGCCTATTTTTGGCACACGGAGGCCGCTCGCAAAGTCTCGCCCCATTCCGAGTCCGGCGGACGAACTTGTCCGGCCCCAACCCCCAAGGCTATAGCCCACCCGTTTTTGTGGCCTTTTTCCGCTGGACGAACTTGGCGCCCCGGCCTTCGGGCTATTATTTTTGGGCGCGGCTGTGTCCAAGGCCTATTTTTGGCACATGGAGGCCGCTCGCAAAGTCTCGCCCCATTCCGAGTCCGGCGGACAAACTTGGCCAGCCCCACCCCGCAAGGCTATAGCCCCCCCGTTTTTGTGCCCTTTTTCCGCTGGACGAACTTGGCGACCCGGCCTTCGGGTGGTTATTTTTGGGTGCGGCGGTGCCCGCGGCCTGTTTTTGACACACGGAGGCTGCTCGCAAAGACTCTCTCCATTCCGAGTACGGCAGACGAACTTGGCCCGCCCCACCCCCCAAGGCTATAGCCCACCCGTTTCTGTGGCCTTTTTGCGTTGGACGAACTTAGCGCCCCAGCCTTCGGGCGGTTAGTTTTGGGCGCGGCTGTGCCCACGGTCTATTTTTGGCACACGGATGCCGCTCGCAAAGTCTCGCCCCATTCCAAGTCCGTCGGACGAACTTGGCCAGTCCCACCCCCCAAGGCTATAGCCCACCTGTTTTTGTGGCATTTTTCCGCAAGACGAACTTGGCGCCCCAGCCTTCGGGCGGTTATTATTGGGCGTGGCTGTGCCCACGGCCAATTTTTCACACACGGAGGCCGCTCGCAAAGTCTCGTTCCATTCCGAGTCCGACGGACAAACTTGGCAAGCCCCACCCCCCAATGCTATAGCCCACCCGTTTTTGTGGCATTTTTTTGCTGGACGAACTTGGCGCCCCGGCCTTCGGGCGGTTATTTTTGGGCTCGGCTGTGCCCGCGGCCTATTTTTCGCACACGGATGCCGTTCGTAAAGTCTCGCCCCATTCCGAGTCCGGCGGACGAACTTGGCCAGCCCCACCCCCCAATGCTATAGCCCACCCATTTTTGTGGCCGTTTTCCACTGGACGAACTTGGCGGCCCGGCCTTTGGGCGGTTATTTTTGGGCGCGACTGTACCCACGCCCTATTTTTGGTACACGGAGACCGCTCGCAAAGTCTCGCCCCATTCCGAGTATGGCAGACGAAGTTGGCCGGCCCCACCCCCCAAGGCTATAGCCCACCCGTTTCTGTTGCCTTTTTCCGTTGGACGAACTTGGCGCCCCAGCCTTCGGGCGGTTAGTTTTGGGCGCGGCTGTGCCCACGGTCTATTTTAGCACCACGGATACGCCGCAAAATCTCGCCCCATTCGAGTCCGGCCAGACGAACTTGGCGCCCGGCCTTGGCGGTTATTTTAGCGGCTGTGCCATGACCTATTTTTACACGGAGCGCTCGCAAAGTCTCACCCCATTCCGAGTCCGTCGGACGAACCCCAGCCGCCCCAAGGCTATAGCCCACCCTTTTTTGTGGCCTTTTTCGCTTGACGAACTTGGCGCCCGTGACCTTTGGGCAGTTATTTTTGGCGGTAACCGCCCGCAGCCTATTTTCGCCTGCAGGCCGCTCCCAAATGTCGCCCCATTAGAGTCGGCGGACGGGCGCCCGGCCTTGGCGGTTATTTTGAAGCGGCTGTACCGGCGTATTTTTTACGCCTTGAGCCGCTCGCAAAGTCTCGCCCCATTCGAGTCCGTCCAGACGAACCCCCCAAGGCTATAGCCCACCTGTTTTTGTGGCCTTTTTCCGCTGGACGAACTTGGCGCCCCGGCCTTCGGGCAGTTATTTTTGGGCGCGGCTTTGCCCGCAGCCTATTTTTCGCACACGGAGGCCGCTCCCAAAATGTCGCCCCATTCTGAGTCCGGCGGACGAACTTTGCCAGTCGAACCCCCCAAGGCTATAGCCTACCCGTTTTTGTGGCCTTTTTCAGCTGGACGAACTTGGCGCCCCGGCCTTCGGGCGGTTATGTTTGGGTGCGGCTGTGGCCGCGGCCTATTTTTTGCACACGGAGGCCGCTCGCAAAGTCTCGCCCCATTCCGAGTCCGTCGGACGAACTTGGCCTGCCCCACCCCTCAAGGCTATAGCCTGCCCGTTTTTGTGGCCTTTATACGCTGGTCGAACTTGGCGCCCCGGCCTTCGGGCGGTTATTTTTGTCTTGTGGCTGCGCCGTCCTATTTTGGCACATGGAGCCGCTCATAAAGTCTCGTCGATTCCGAGTCAGCGGACGAACAGCCTGCCCCCCCTCAAAGCACTTTGCCCGTTTTGTGGCCTTTATCGCTGGTGAACTTGGCGCCCCGGCCTTGGGCGGTTCTTTTTGTGCAGCTGCGCCAGCGTATTTTTAGCACCACGAGCCGCTCGCAAAGTCGTCGATTCGAGTCGGCGGACGAACTTACCCGCCCGCGGCTATAGCCCACCCGTTTTTATGGCCTTTTTCCGTTGGTCGAACTTGGCGCCCCGGCCTTCGGGTGGTTATTTTTGGGCGCGGCTGTGCCCGCAGCCTATTTTTGGCACACGGCGGCCGCTCGCAAAATGTCGCCCCATTCTGAGTCCGGCGGACGAACTTTGCCAGTCGAACCCCCCAAGGCTATAGCCTACCCGTTTTTGTGGCCTTTTTCAGCTGGACGAACTTGGCGCCCCGGCCTTCGGGCGGTTATGTTTGGGTGCGGCTGTGGCCGCGGCCTATTTTTTGCACACGGAGGCCGCTCGCAAAGTCTCGCCCCATTCCGAGTCCGTCGGACGAACTTGGCCTGCCCCACCCCTCAAGGCTATAGCCTGCCCGTTTTTGTGGCCTTTATACGCTGGTCGAACTTGGCGCCCCGGCCTTCGGGCGGTTATTTTTGTGCGCGGCTGCGCCCGTGGCCTATTTTTGGCACACGGAGGCCGCTCGCAAAGTCTCGTCCGATTCCGAGTCCGGCGGACGAACTTGGCCTGCCCCACCCCTCAAGGCTATAGCCTGCCCGTTTTTGTGGCCTTTATACGCTGGTCGAACTTGGCGCCCCGGCCTTCGGGCGGTTATTTTTGTGCGCGGCTGCGCCCGCGGCCTATTTTTGGCACACGGAGGCCGCTCGCAAAGTCTCGTCCGATTCCGAGTCCGGCGGACGAACTTGGCCGGCCCCACCCCGCAAGGCTATAGCCCACCCGTTTTTATGGCCTTTTTCCGTTGGTCGAACTTGGCGCCCCGGCCTTCGGGTGGTTATTTTTGGGCGCGGCTGTGCCCGCAGCCTATTTTTGGCACACGGCGGCCGCTCGCAAAGTCTCGCCCCATTCCGCGGAAGTCGGGCGAACTTAGCGCCCAGCCGGGCTGTTATTTTTGAAGCGGTTCGCGCGGTATTTTAGCACCGCGAGGCCGCTAGCAAAGTCTCGTCCGATTCGAGTCGGCCCGAACTTGGAACACCCGCGCAAAGGCTATAAGCGACCCATTTTGTGGCCTTTCACTGGGCGAACTTGGCGACGGCCTTGGCCCGGTTATTTTTTGGCGGCTGTGCCGCGGCCTATTTTAACCATGCGTAGGCGCTGGCAAAGTCTCATCCCATTCCGAGTCCGGCGGGGCGGACATGGCCACCCGCTGAGCTATAGCCCACCCGTTTTTGTGGCCTTTTTCCTTTGGACGAACTTGTTGCCCCGGCCTTCGGGCGGTTATTTTTGGGCGCGGCTGCGCCGCATGACCTAACAGCACCGCGTAGGCTGCTAGCAAAGTCTCTTCCGATTCGAGTCCGGCGTAGACGAACAGCCTGCCCGCCAGAGCGCCCACCCGTTTTTATGGCCTCTTTCCGTTGGACGAACATGGCGCCCCGGCCTTCGGGCGGTTATTTTTGGGCGCGGCTGTTCCCGCGGCCTATTTTTGGCACACGGAGGCCGCTCGCAAAGTCTTACCCCATTAAGTCGGCCGAACTTGGCCCAACCCACCCCTCAAAGGCTATAGCACGCGCCCGTTTTTAGCATAGCCTTTATCGCTGGGCGAACTTGGCGCCCGGCCTTGAGCGGTTATTTTTGTGCGCGGATGCGTCCGCGGCTATTTTAGCTGCAGGCCGCTCGTGAAGTCTCGTCCGATTCCGAGTCCGGTGGATGAACTTGGCGGGCCCCACCCCGCAAAGCTATAGCCCACCCGTTTTTCTGGCCTTTTTCCGTTGGACGAACTTGGCGCCCCGGCCTTCGGGCGGTTATTTTTGGGCGCGGTTGTACCCGCGGCCTTTTTTTGGCACACATAGGCCGCTGGCAAAGTCTCATCCCATTCCGAGTCCGGCGGACGAACTTGGCTTCCCCCACCACCCAAGGCTATAGCCCACCCGTTTTTGTGGCCTTTTTCCGCTGGACGAACTTGGCGCCCCGGCCTTCGGGCGGTTATTTTTGGGCACGGCTATGCCCGCGGCCTATTTTTGGCACACGTAGGCTGCTAGCAAAGTCTCTTCCGATTCCGAGTCCGGCGGACGAACTTGGCCTGCCCCACCCCGCAAGGCTATAGCCCACCCGTTTTTATGGCCTCTTTCCGTTGGACAAACGTGGCGCCCCGGCCTTCGGGCGGTTATTTTTGGGCGCGGCTGTTCCCGCGGCCTATTTTTGGCACACGGAGGCCGCTCGTAAAGTCTCATCCCATTCCGAGTCCGGCGGACGAACTTGGCCAGCCCCACCCCTCAAGGCTATAGCCTGCCCGTTTTTGTGGCCTTTATACGCTGGACGAACTTGGCGCCCCGGCCTTCGGGCGGTTATTTTTGTGCGCGGATGCGTCCGCGGGCTATTTTAACACCACAGGCTTCGCGAAGTCTCGTCCGAGTCGAGTCGGCAGACGAACAGCGGCCCCGCAAGCTATAGCCACCCGTTTTATGGCCTTTTTCCGTTGGGCGAACTTGGCGCCCGGCCTTGGTGGTTATTTTTGGGTGGCTGTGCCCCCTATTTTTTTACCGTAGGCTGCTAGCAAAGTCTCGTCCGATTCCGAGTCCGGCGGACAAACTTGGCCTGCCCCACCCCCCAAGGCTATAGCCCACCCGTTTTTGTGGCCTTTTTCCGTTGGACGAACTTGGCTTCGCGGCCTTTGGGAGGTTATTTTTTCGGGGCGGCTGTGCCCGCAGCCTATTTTACCGCTGCAGCATTTCATAAAGTCTTGTCCCATTACGAGTCGGTAGACGTAGCCAACCACCCGCAGGCTATATCCCACCGTTTTTGTGGCCTTTTTTGCTGGAGCGAACTTGGCGCCCGGCCTTGGTTATTTTTGGCGGCTGTGCCTGCGCCTATTTTAACAGTGCTCCAGAATCTAGTCCCATTCAGCGAATGAACTTTGAGCTATAGCCCACCTGTTTTGTGGCCTTTAACATGGGGCCGAGCTTGGCGCCTTGGCCGGTTATTTTAGGCGGCGACTGTGTGACCTATTTTGGCACAGGCCGCTCGCAAAGTCGAGTCCGAACATCGGCCCAACCCCAAGGCTATAACCCGTTTTGTGGCCTTTTTCCGCTGGGCGAACTTGGCGCCCGGCCTTGGCTATTATTTTTTTAGGCGCGGCTGTGTCCAAAACCTATTTTGGCACATGAGGCGCTTCGCAAAGTCTCCCCATTCCGAGTCCGGCGGACTAACTTGGCCAGCCCCACCCCGCAAGGCTATAGGCCCCCCGTTTTTGTGCCCTTTTTCCGCTGGACGAACTTGGCGCCCCGGCCTTCGGGAGGTTATTTTTAGAGTGGCCGGTGCCCGGCCTGTTTTGACACAGGCTGCTACAAAGACTCTCTCCATTCGAGTCCGGCCGGACAACTTGGCCAGCCACCCCCAAGGCTATAGCCCACCGTTTTGTGGCCTTTTTCCGCTGGGCGAACTTGGCGCCCGGCCTTGGGCTGTTATTTTAGGCGGCTGTGTCCAAACCTATTTTGGCACGAGCCGCTCGCAAAGTCTCGCCCCATTCGAGTCGGCGGACAAACTTAGCCAGCCCACCCCCAAGGCTATAGCCCCCCATTTTTGTGGCCGTTTTCGCTGGGCGAACTTGGCGCCCGGCCTTGACGCCGGAGGTTATTTTTGGGCGCGGCTGTGCCTGCGCTGGCCTATTTTGACTGCAGGCTACTGTAAAGTCTCGTCCCATTCCGAGTCTGGCAGATGAACTTGGCCAGCCCCCACCCCCCAAGGCTATAGCCCACCTGTTTTTATGGCCTTTTAACGCTGGACGAGCTTGGCGCCATGGCCTTCGCGCGGTTATTTTTGGGCGCGGCTGTGCCCGCGGCCTATTTTTGGCACACGGAGGCCGCTCGCAAAGTCTCGCCCCATTCCGAGTCCGGCGGACGAACTTGGCCAGCCCAACCCCCCAAGGCTATAGCCCAACGTTTTTGTGGCCTTTTTCCGTAGGACGAACTTGGCGCCCCGACCTTCGGGCGGTTATTTTTGGCCGCAGCTGTGTCCGCGGCCTAATTTTGGCACACGGAGGCCGCTCGCAAAGTCTCGCCCCATTCTGAGTGCGGCGGACAAACTTGGCCAGCCCCACCCCGCAAGGTATAGCCCACCCGTTTTTGTGGCCTTTTTGCGCTGGACGAACTTGGCGCCCCGGCCTTCGGGCAGTTATTTTTGGGCGCGGCTGTGCCTGCGGCCTATTTTTGGCACACGGAGGCTGCTCGCAAAGTCTCGTCCCATTCCAAGTCTGGCAGATGAACTTGGCTAGCCCCCACCCCCCAAGGCTATAGCCCACCCGTTTTTGTGGCCTTTTTCCGCTGGACGAACTTGGCGACCCGGCCTTCGGGTGGTTATTTTTGGGTGCGGCGGTGCCCGTGGCCTGTTTTTGACACACGGAGGCTGCTCGCAAAAACTCTCTCCATTCCGAGTCCGGCGGACAAACTTGGCCAGCCCCACCCCCCAAGGCTATAGCCCACCCGTTTTTGTGGCCTTTTTGCTCTGGACGAACTTGGGGACGGGACCTTCGGGCGGTTATTTTTGGGCGCGGCTGTGTCCAAAACCTAGGCCTGGCACGGAGAACCGTCGCATAAGTCTCGCCCCATTCCGAGTCCGGCGGACGAAGTTGGCCAGCCCAACCCCCCAAGGCTATAGCCCACCCGTTTTTGTGGCCTTTTTCCGCTGGACGAACTTGGCGCCCCGGCCTTCGGGCTGTTATTTTTGGGCGCGGCTGTGTCCAAGGCCTATTTTTGGCACACGGAGGCCGCTCGCAAAGTCTCGCCCCATTCCGAGTCCGGCGGACAAACTTGGCCAGCCCCACCCCGCAAGGCTATAGCCCACCCGTTTTTGTGGCCTTTTTCCGCTGGACGAACTTGGCGCCCCGGCCTTCGGGCGGTTATTTTTGGGCGCGGCTGTGCCTGCGGCCTATTTTCGGCACACGGAGGCTGCTCGCAAAGTCTCGTCCCATTCCGAGTCTGGCGGACGAACTTGGCCAGCCCCCACCCCCCAAGGCTATAGCCCACCCGTTTTTGTGGCCTTTTTCCGCTGGACGAACTTGGCGCCCCGGCCTTCGGGTGGTTATTTTTGGGTGCGGCTGTGCCCGCGGCCTGTTTTTGACACACGGAGGCTGCTCGCAAAGACTCTCTCCATTCCGAGTCCGGCGGACAAACTTGGCCAGCCCCACCCCCCAAGGCTATAGCCCACCCGTTTTTGTGGCCTTTTTCCGCTGGACGAACTTGGCGCCCCGGCCTTCGGGCGGTTATTTTTGGGTGCGGCTGTGCCCGCGGCCTGTTTTTGACACCACCGGAGACCGCCGCGGAAAGTCTCGCCCCATTCGAGTCCGGCGGACGAAGTTAGTAACCCCAGGCTATAGCCCACCCGTTTTTGTGGCCTTTTTCCGCTGGACGAACTTGGCGCCCCGGCCTTCGGGCTGTTATTTTTGGGCGCGGCTGTGCCCGCGGCCTATTTTTGGCACACGGAGGCCGCTCACAAAGTCTCGCCCCATTCCGAGTCCGGCGGACGAACTTGGCCAGCCCCACCCCCCAAGGCTATAGCCCACCCGTTTTTGTGGCCTTTTTCCGCTGGACGAACTTGGCGCCCCGGCCTTCGGGTGGTTATTTTTGGGTGCGGCTGTGCCTGCGGCCTAGTTTTCCCCGACACCACGGGCTGGTGCATAAAAGTACCGTCCCATTGGTCGGCAGATGAATTGGCCAGCCCCACCCGGCTATAGCCCACCCATTTTGTGGCCTTTTCGCTGGGCGAACTTGGCGCCCGGCCTTGGTGGTTATTTTTAGATCTTGGCTGTGCCCGCGGCCTATTTTGCAGGCTGCTCGCAAAAACTCTCTCCATTCCGAGTCCGGCGGACAAACTTGGCCAGCCCCACCCCCCAAGGCTATAGCCCACCCGTTTTTGTGGCCTTTTTGCTCTGGACGAACTTGGCGCCCCGGCCTTCGGGCTGTTATTTTTGGGCGCGGCAGTGTCCAAGGCCTATTTTTGGCACACGGAGACCGCACGGAAAGTCTCGCCCCATTCCGTGAGACGAGATTGTAGCCTTAACCCAAGGCTATAGCCCACCCGTTTTTGTGGCCTTTTTCCGCTGGACGAACTTGGCGCCCCGGCCTTCGGGCTGTTATTTTTGGGCGCGGCTGTGCCCACGGCCTATTTTTTGCACACGGAGGCCGCTCACAAAGTCTCGCCCCATTCCGAGTCCGGCGGACAAACTTGGCCAGCCCCTCCCCGCAAGGCTATAGCCAACCCGTTTTTGTGGCCTTTTTCCGCTGGACGAACTTGGCGCCCCGGCCTTCGGGTGGTTATTTTTGGGTGCGGCTGTGCCTGCGGCCTATTTTCGGCACACGGAGGCTGGTCGCAAAGTCTCGTCCCATTCCGAGTCTGGCAGATGAACTTGGCCAGCCCCCACCACCCAAGGCTATAGCCCACCCGTTTTTGTGGCCTTTTTCCGCTGGACGAACTTGGCGCCCCGGCCTTCGGGTGGTTATTTTTAGATGCGGCTGTGCCCGCGGCCTGTTTTTGACACACGGAGGCTGCTCGCAAAAACTCTCTCCATTCCGAGTCCGGCGGACAAACTTGGCCAGCCCCACCCCAAAGGCCGCCCACCGTTTTTGTGGCCTTTTTCGCTGGACGAACTTGGCGCCCGGCCTTGGTGGTTATTTTGGATGCGGCTGTGCCCACCTGTTTTGACCACCACGGAGGCTGCTCGCAAAGACTCTCTCCATTCCGAGTCCGGCGGACAAACTTGGCCAGCCCCACCCCCCAAGGCTATAGCCCACCCGTTTTTGTGGCCTTTTTCCGCTGGATGAACTTGGCACCCCGGCCTTCAGGCTGTTCTTTTTGGGCGCGGCTGTGTCCAAGGCCTATTTTTGGCACACGGAGACCGCATGCAAAGTCTCGCCCCAATCCGAGTCCGGCGGACAAACTTGGCCAGCCCCACTCCGCAAGGCTATAGCCCACCCGTTTTTGTGGCCTTTTTGCGCTGGACGAACTTGGCGCCCCGGCCTTTGGGTGGTTATTTTTGGGCGCGGCTGTGCCTGCGGCCTATTTTCGGCACACGGAGGCTGCTCGCAAAGTCTCGTCCCATTCCGAGGCTGGCAGATGAACTTGGCCAGCCCCCACCCCCCAAGGCTATAGCCCACCTGTTTTTGTGGCCTTTTAACGCTGGACGAGCTTGGCGCCCCGGCCTTCGCACAGTTATTTTTGGGCGCGGCTGTGCCCGCGGCCTATTTTTGGCAAACAGAGGCCGCTCGCAAAGTCTCGCCCCATTCAGAGTCCGGCGGACGAACTTGTCCGGCCCCAACCCCCAAGGCTATAGCCCACCCGTTTTTGTGGCCTTTTTCCGCTGGACGAACTTGGCGCCCCGGCCTTCGGGCTGTTATTTTTGGGCGCGGCTGTGTCCAAGGCCTATTTTTGGCACACGGAGGCCGCTCGCAAAGTCTCGCCCCATTCCGAGTCCGGCGGACAAACTTGGCCAGCCCCACCCCGCAAGGCTATAGCCCACCCGTTTTTGTGGCCTTTTTCCGCTGGACGAACTTGGCGCCCCGGCCTTCGGGCGGTTATTTTTGGGGGCGGCTGTGCCCACAGCCTATTTTTGGCACACGGTGGCTGCTCGCAAAGTCTCGTCCCATTCTGAAGCCGGCGGACGAACTTCGTCAGCCCCAGCCCTCATGGCTATAGCCCACCCGTTTTTGTGGCCTTTTTCCGCTGGACGAACTTGGCGCCCCGGCCTTCGGGCAGTTACTTTTGGGCGCGGCTGTGACCGCCGCCTAGTTTTGGCACACGGAGGCCGCTCGCAAAGTCTAACCCCATTCCGAGTCCGGCGGACGAACTTGGCCAGCCCCACCCCCCAAGGCTATAGCCCACCCGTTTTTGTGGCCTTTTTCCGCTGGACGAACTTGGCGCCCCGGCCTTCGGACGGTTATTTTTGGGCGCGGCTGTGCCTGTGGCCTATTTTTATCGCACGGAGGCCGGTCGCAAAGTCTCGACCCATTCCGAGTCCGGCGGACAAACATGGCCGGCCCCACCCCCCAATGCATTAGCCCACCCGTTTTTGTGGCCTTTTTCCGCTGGACGAACTTGGCGCCCCGGCCTTCGGGCGGTTATTTTTGGGTGCGGCTGTGCCCGCGGCCTGTTTTTGACACACGGAGGCCGCTCGCAAAGTCTCTCTCCATTCCGAGTCCGGCGGACAAACTTGGCCAGCCCCACCCCGCAAGGCTATAGCCCACCCGTTTTTGTGGCCTTTTTCCGCTGGACGAACTTGGCGCCCCGGCCTTCGGGCGGTCATTATTGGGCGCGGCTGTGCCTGCCGCCTAGTTTTGGCACCAGGCGGCAAAGTCTCGCCCCATTCCGGTCCGGCGAACAGCCAGCCCCCCCCAGGCTATAGCCCTGCGTTTTTTGGCCTTTTTCTGCTGGACGAACATGGCGCCCCGGCCTTCGGGCTGTTATTTTTGGGTGCGGCTGTGCCCGCGGCCTGCACAGCACCTGAGGCCGCTGTAAGTCTAACCCCATTCCGAGTCCGGCGGACGAACTTGGCCAGCCCCACCCCGCAAGGCTATAGCCCACCCGTTTTTGTGGCCTTTTTCTGCTGGACGAACTTGGCGCCCCGGCCTTCAGGTGGTTATTTTTGGGTACGGCTGTGCCCGCGGCCTATTTTTGGCACACGGAGGCCGCTCACAAAGTCTCGCCCCATTCCGAGTCCGGCGAACGAACTTGTCCGGCCCCAACCCCCAAGGCTATAGCCCACCCGTTTTTGTGGCCTTCTTCCGCTGGACGAACTTGGTGCCCCGGGCTTCGGGCGGTTATTTTTGGGTGCGGCTGTGCCCGCGGCCTGTTTTTGGCACACGGAGGCCGCTCGCAAAGTCTCTCTCCATTCCGAGTCCGGCGGACAAACTTGGCCAGCCCCACCCCGCAAGGCTATAGCCCACCCGTTTTTGTGGCCTTTTTCCGCTGGACGAACTTGGCGCCCCGGCCTTCGGGCGGTTATTTTTGGGGGCGGCTGTCTAGTTTTGGCACACCGAGGCCGCTCGCAAAGTCTCGCCCCATTCCGAGTCCGGCAGACGAACTTGGCCAGCCCCACCCCCCAAGGCTATAGCCCACACGTTTTTGGGGCCTTTTTCCGCTGGACGAACATGGCGCCCCGGCCTTCGGGCTGTTATTTTTGGGTACGGCTCTACCCGCGGCCTACTTTTGGCACACAGAGGCCGCTCGCAAAGTCTAACCCCATTCCGAGTCCGGCGGACGAACTTGGCCAGCCCCACCCCGCAAGGCTATAGCCCACCCGTTTTTGTGGCCTTTTTCCGCTGGACGAACTTGGCGCCCCGGCCTTCGGGCGGTTATTTTTGGGCGCGGCTGTGCCCGCGGCCTATTTTTGGCACACGGTGGCTGCTCGCAAAGTCTCGTCCCATTCTGAGGCCGGCGGACGAACTTGGTCAGCCCCACCCCCCAAGGCTATAGCCCACCCGTTTTTGTGGCCTTTTTCCGCTGGACGAACTTGGCGCCCCGGCCTTCGGGCAGTTACTTTTGGGCGCGGCTGTGCCCGTGGTCTATTTCTAGCACACGGAGACCGCTCGCAAAGTCTCGTCCCATTCCGAGTCCGGCGGACGAACTTGGCCAGCCCCACCCCCCAAGGCTATAGCCCACCCGTTTTTGTGGCCTTTTTCCGCTGGACGAACTTGGCGCCCCGGCCGTCGGGCGGTTATTTTTGGGCGCGGCTGTGCTCGTAGCCTATTTTTTATCGCCGAGGCGATCGTAAAGTCTCGCCCCATTCCGAGTCCGGCGGACAAACATGGCCGGCCCCACCCCCCAATGCATTAGCCCACCCGTTTTTGTGGCCTTTTTCCGCTGGACGAACTTGGCGCCCCGGCCTTCGGGCGGTTATTTTTGGGTGCGGCTGTGCCCGCGGCCTGTTTTAACACCGCAGGCCGTTAAAGTCTCTCCATTCCGAGTCCGGCGGACAAACTTGGCCAGCCCCACCCCGCAAGGCCATAGCCCACCCGTTTTTGTGGGCTTTTTCCGCTGGACGAACTTGGCGCCCCGGCCTTCGGGCGGTCATTATTGGGCGCGGCTGTGCCTGCCGCCTAGTTTTGGCACACGGAGGCCGCTGGTAAAGTCTCGCCCCATTCCGAGTCCGGCAGACGAACTTGGCCAGCCCCACCCCCCAAGGCTATAGCCCACACGTTTTTGTGGCCTTTTTCTGCAGGACGAACATGGCGCCCCGGCCTTCGGTCTGTTATTTTTGGGTGCGGCTGTGCCCGTGGCCTACTTTTGGCACACAGAGGCCGCTCGCAAAGTCTAACCCCATTCCGAGTCCGGCGGACGAACTTGGCCAGCCCCACCCCGCAAGGCTATAGCCCACCCGTTTTTGTGGCCTTTTTCTGCTGGACGAACTTGGCGCCCCGGCCTTCAGGTGGTTATTTTGAATGCGGCTGTGACTATTTTGGCACCGCAGGCGCTCACAAAGTCTCGCCCCATTCCGAGTCCGGCGAACGAACTTGTCCGGCCCCAACCCCCAAGGCTATAGCCCACCCGTTTTTGTGGCCTTCTTCCGCTGGACGAACTTGGTGCCCCGGGCTTCGGGCGGTTATTTTTGGGTGCGGTTGTGGCCGCGGCCTGTTTTTGGCACACGGAGGCCGCTCGCAAAGTCTCTCTCCATTCCGAGTCCGGCGGACAAACTTGGCCAGCCCCACCCCGCAAGGCTATAGCCCACCCGTTTTTGTGGCCTTTTTCCGCTGGACGAACTTGGCGCCCCGGCCTTCGGGCGGTTATTTTTGGGGGCAGCTGTGCCCACCGCCTAGTTTTGGCACACGGAGGCCGCTCGCAAAGTCTCGCCCAATTCCGAGTCCGGCAGATGAACTTGGCCAGCCCCACCCCCCAAGGCTATAGCCCACACGTTTTTGTGGCCTTTTTCCGCAGGACGAACATGGCGCCCCGGCCTTCGGGCTGTTATTTTTGGATGCAGCTGTGCCCGCGGCCTACTTTTGGCACACAGAGGCCGCTCGCAAAGTCTAACCCCATTCCGAGTCCGGCGGATGAACTTCGCCAGCCCCACCCCGCAAGGCTATAGCCCACCCGTTTTTGTGGCCTTTTTCTGCTGGACGAACTTGGCGCCCCGGCCTTCGGGCAGTTATTTTTCGCTGCGGCTGTGTCCGCCGCCTACTTTTGGCACACGGAGGCTGCTCGCAAAGTCGCGCCCCATTCCGAGTCCGGCAGACGAACTTGCCCAGCCCCACCCCCCAAGGCTATAGCCCACACGTTTTTGGGGCCTTTTTCCGCTGGACGAACATGGCGCCCCGGCCTTCGGGCTGTTATTTTTGGGTGCGGCTCTACCCGTGGCCTACTTTTGGCACACAGAGGCCGCTCGCAAAGTCTCGCCCCATTCCGAGTCCGGCGGACGAACTTGGCCAACCCCACCCCGCAAGGCTATAGCCCACCCGTTTTTGTAGCCTTTTTCCGCTGGACGAACTTGGCGCCCCGGCCTTCGGGCGGTTATTTTTGGGGGCGGCTGTGCCCACAGCCTATTTTTGGCTCACGGTGGCTGCTCGCAAAGTCTCGTCCCATTCTGCAGCCGGCGGACGAACTTCGTCAGCCCCAGCCCCCAAGGCTATAGCCCACCCGTTTTTGTGGCCTTTTTCCGCTGGACGAACTTGGTGCCCCGGCCTTCGGGCAGTTACTTTTGGGCGCGGCTGTGCCCGTGGTCTATTTCTAGCACACGGAGACCGCTCGCAAAGTCTCGTCCCATTCCGAGTCCGGCGGTCGAACTTGGCCAGCCCCACCCCCCAAGGCTATAGCCCACCCGTTTTTGTGGCCTTTTTCCGCTGGACGAACTTGGCGCCCCGGCCTTCGGACGGTTATTTTTGGGCACGGCTGTGCCTGCGGCCTATTTTTGTCGTACGGAGGCCGGTCGCAAAGTCTCGCCCCATTCCGAGACCGGCGGACAAACATGGCCGGCCCCACCCCCCAATGCATTAGCCCACCCGTTTTTGTGGCCTTTTTCCGCTGGACGAACTTGGCGCCCCGGCCTTCGGGCGGTTATTTTTGGGCGCGGCTGTGACCACGGCCTATTTTTGGCACATGGAGTCTGTTCGCAAAGTCTCGCCCCATTCCGAGTCCGGCGGACAAACTTGGCGGCCCCAACCCCCAAAGCTATAGCCCAAACGATTTTGTGGCCTTTTTCCGCGGGACGAACTTGGCGCCCCGGCCTTCGGGCGGTTATTTTTGGGCGCGGCTGTGGCTGCGGCCTATTTTCGGCAAACGGAGGCCGCTCGCACAGTCTCGTCCCATTCCGAGTCCGGCTGACGAACTTGGCCAGTCCCCACCCCCAAGGCTATAGCCCACCCATTTTTGTGGACTTTTCCGCTGGACGAATTTGGCGCCCCAACCGTCGGGCGGTTATTTTTGGGCATGACTGTGTCCGCGGCCTATTTTTAGCACACGGAGGCCGCTCGCAAAGTCTCATCCCATTCCGAGTCCGGCGGACGCACTTGGCCGGCCCCACCCCCCAAGGCTGTTTACCACCCGTTTTTGTGGCCTTTTTCCGCTGGACGAACTTGACGCCCCGGCCTTTGGGCGGTTATTTTTGGCATACGGAGGCCGCTCGGAATGTCTGTCCCATACCAAGTCCGGCGGACGAACTTGGCCAGCCCCACCCCCCAAGGCTATAGCGCACCCGTTTTTGTGGACTTTTTCCGTTGGACGAACTGGGCGCCCCGGCCTTCGGGCGGTTATTTTTGGGCGCGGTTGTGCCCGCGGCCTATTTTTGGCACACGGAGGCCACTCGCAAAGTCTCGTCCCATTCCGAGGGCGGCGGAAGAACTTGGCCAGCCCCACCCGCCAAGGCTATAGCCCACCCGTTTTTGTGGCCTTTTTCAGCTGGACGAACTTGGCGACCCGGCCTTCGGGCAGTTATTTTTGGGCGTGGTTATGTCCGCGGCCTATTTTTAACACCACAGGCATTTCGCAAAGTCTCATCCCATTCGAGTCCAGACGAACAAGCCCACCCCCCAAGGCTATAGCCCACCCGTTTTTGTGGCCTTTTTCAGTTGGACGAACTTGGCAACCCGGCCTTTGGGCGGTTATTTTTGGGCGCGGCTGTGCACGCGGCCTATGTTGGGCACACGGAGGCCGCTCACAAAGTCTCGTCCCATTCTGGGTCAGGCGGACGAACTTGGCCAGCCCCACCCCCCATGGCTATAGCCCACCCGTTTTTGTGGCCTTTTTCCGCTGGACTAACTTGGTGCCCAGGCCTTCGGGCGGTTATTTTTGGTGGCGGCTGTGCCAACGGCCTATTTTTGGCATACAGAGGCCGCTCACAAAGTCTCGCCCCATTCCGAGTCCGCGGACGAACTTGGCCAGCCCCACCCCCCAAGGCTATAGCCCACCCGTTTTTGGGCCTTTTTCCGATGGACGAACTTGGCGCCCCGGCCATCGGGCTGTTATTTTAAACGCGGCTGTGCCGCGGCTACACAGCACCACGAGCCGCTCGTAAAGTCTCGCCCCAATCTTAGTCCGGCGGACGAACTAGGGCAGCCCCACCCCCCAAGGCTATAGCCCACCCGTTTTTGTGGCCTTTTTCCGCTGGACGAACTTGGCGCCCCGGCCTTCGGGCGGTTATTTTTGGGCGCGGCTGTGCCTGCGGCCTATTTTTGGCACACGGAGGCCGCTCGCAAAGTCTCTTCCCATTCCGAGTCCGGCGGACGAACTTGGCCAGCCCCACCCCCCAAGGCTATAGCCCACCCGTTTTTGTGGCCTTTTTCCGATGGATGAACTTGGCGCCCTGGCCTTCGGGTGGTTATTTTAGGGTGCGGCTTTGCCCACGACCTATTTTTGGCACACGGAGGCCGCTCGCAAAGTCTCGCCCCATTCCGAGTCTGGCGGACGAACTTGGCCAGCCCCACCCCTCAAGGCTATAGCCCACCCGTTTTTGGGCCTTTTTCCGCTGGACGAACTTGGCGCCCCGGCCATCGGGCTGTTATTTGTGGGCGCGGCTGTGCCCACAGCCTATTATTGGCACACGGAGACCGTTCGCAAAGTCTCGTCCAATTCCGAGTCCGGCGGACGAACTTGGCCAGCCCCACCCCCCAATGCGATAGCCCACCCGTTTTTGTGGCCTTTTTCCGCTGGAGGAACTAGGTGCCCCGGCCTTCGGGCCGTTATATTTAGGCGCGGCTGTGTCCGCAGGAGACCGCTCGCAAAGTCTCACCCCATGCCGAGTCCGGCGAACGAACTTGACGATCCCCACCCCCCAAGGCTATAGCCCACCCGTTTTTGTGGCCTTTTTCCGCTAGACGAACTTGGTGCCCAGGCCTTCGGGCCGTTATTCTTGGGCGCGGCTTGTCCCGCGGCCTATTTTTGGCACTCGGAGGCCGCTCACAAAGTCTCGTCCCATACCGAGTCTGGCGGACAAACATTGGCTGGCCCCACCCCCCAAGGCTATAGCCCACCCATTTTTGTGGTCTTTTTCCGCTGGACGAACTTGGCGCCCTGGCCTTCGGGCGGTTATTTTTGGCCTATTTTTTGTACACGGAGGCCGCTCGCAAAGTCTCGCCCCATTCGGAGTCCGGCGGACGAACTTGGCCAGCCCCACCCCCCAAGGCTATAGCCCACCAGTTTTTGTGGCCTTTTTCCGCTGGACGAACTTGGCACCCGGCCTTGGTGGTTATTTTTAGGCGGCTGTGCCGCTAATTTTGGCACCACAGGCCACTCGCAAAGTCTCGCCCCGTGCCGAGTCCGGCGGATGATTTGGCCAGCCCCACCCCCCAAGGCTATAGCCCACCCGTTTTTGTGGCCTTTTTCCGCTGGACGAACTTGGCGCCCCGGCCATCAGGCGGTTATTTTTGGACGCGGCTGTCTCCGCGGCCTATTTTTGGCACACGGAGGCCGCTCGTAAAGTCTCGCCCCATTCCGAGCCCAGCGGACAAACTTGGCCATCCCCACCCCCCAAGGCTATAGCCCACCCGTTTTTGTGGCCTTTTTCCGGTGGACGAACTGGGCGCCCCGTTCTTCGGGTGGTTTTTTTTGGGCGCGGCTGTGCCCGTGGCCTATTTTTGGCACACAGAGGCCGCTTGAAAAGTCTCGCCCCATTCCGAGTCCGGCGGACGAACTTGGCCAGCTCCACCCCCCAAGGCTATAGCCCACCCGTTTTTCTGCCCTTTTTCCGCTGGACGAACTTGGCGCCCCGGCCTTCGGGCGGTTATTTTTGGGCGCGGCTTGTCCCGCAGCCTATTTTTGGCACACGGAGGCCGCTCACAAAGTCTCGCCCCATACCGAGTCTGGCGGACAAACATTGCCGGCCCCACCCCGCAAGGCTATAGCCCACCCGTTTTTGTGGCCTTTTTCCGCTGGACGAACTTGGCGCCCCGGCTTTCGGGCGGTTATTTTTGGCGGCGGCTGTGCCCGCGACCTATTTTTGGCACACGGAGGCTGCTCGTAAAGTCTCACACCATTCCAAGTCCGGCAGACGAACTTGGCCAGCCCCACCCCCCAAGGCTATAGCCCACCCGTTTTTGTGGCCTTTTTCCGCTGGACGAACTTGAAGCCCCGGCCTTCGGGTGGTTATTTTTGGGCGCGGCTGTGCCCGCAGCCTATTTTTGGCATACGGAGGCCGCTCGCAAAGTCTCGCCCCATTCCGAGTCCAGTGGACGAACTTGGCTGGCCCCACCCCCCAAGGCTATAGCCCACCCATTTTTGTGGCCTTTTTCCGCTGGACGAACTTGGCGCCCCGGCCTTCGGGCGGTTATTTTTATGCGGCTTGCGCATGACATATTTTTCTGAGCCGCTCAAAGTCTCATCCCATTCCGAGTCCGGCGGACGAACTTAGACCACCCCCAGGCTATAGCCCACCCGTTTTGTGGCCTTTTCCGCATTGGGCGAACTTGGCGCCCGGACCTTGAGCGGTTATTTTTTAGGCGGCTTGTCCCACCTATTTTTAACGGAGCCGCTCGCAAAGTCTCACCCATTTGAGTCCATCGCCACGAACTTAGCCACCCCCAAAGGCTATAGCCACCCGTTTTTGTAGCCTTTAGGGCGAACTGGGCGCCCGACCTTGGTGGTTGTTCTTGGGCGGCTGTGCCTTGACTATTTTGCACAGGCGCTCGCAAAGTCTCTCCCCATTCCGAGTCCGGCGGACGAACTTGGCCAGCCACACCCCCCAAGCCTATAGCCCACCCGTTTTTGTGGCCTTTTTCCTGAGGACGAACTGGGCGCCCCGGCCTTCGGGTGGCTGTTCTTGGGTGTGGCTGTGCCCGCGGCCTATTTTTGGCACACGGAGGCCGCTCGCAAAGCATCGCCCCATGCCGAGTCCGGCGGATGATTTGGCCAGCCCCACCCCCCAAGGCTATAGCCCACCAGTTTTTGTGGCCTTTTTCCGCTGGACGAACTAGGCGGCCCGGCCTTCGGGCGGTTATTTCAAGGCGCGGCTGTGCCCGCGGCCTATTTTTGGCACACGGAGGCCGCTCGCAAAGTCTCGCCCCATTCCGAGTCCGGTGGATAAACTTTGCCGGCCCCACCCCCCAAGGCTATAGCCCACCCGTTTTTGTGGCCTTTTCCGCTGGATGAACTTGGCGCCCCGGCTTGCAGGCGGTTAATTTTGGGGGCGGCTGTGCCCGCGACTTATTTTTGGCACACGGAGGCTACTCGTAGAGTCTTACCCCATTCTGAGTCCGGCAGACGAACTTGGCCAGACCCCCGCTGCTATAACCCGTTTTGTGGCCTTTTTCGCTGGGCGAACTTGCGCCCGGCTTTCAGCGGTTAATTTTGGCGGCTGTCCCCGGCCTGGCGCAGGCCGCTAACAAAGTCTTGCCCCATTCCGAGTCCGGCGGACAAACTTTGCCAGCCCCACCCCCCAAGGCTATAGCCCGCCCGTTTTTGTGGCCGTTTTCCGCTGGACGAACTTGGCGCCCCGGCCTTCGGGCGGTTATTTTTGGGTGCGGCTGTGCCCGCGTCCTATTTGTGGCACACGGAGGCCGCTAGGAAAGTCTCGTCCCATTCCAAGTCCGGCGGACGAACTTGGCCAGCCCCACCCCCCAAGGCTTTAGCCCACCCGTTTTTGTGGCCTTTTTCCGCTGGACGAACTTGGCGCCCTGGCCTTCGGGCGGTTATTTTTAGGCAGGGCTGGGACCACGGCCTATTTTTGGCACACGGAGGCCACTCGCAAAGTCTCGCCCCATTCCGAGTCCGGCGGACGAACTTGGCCAGCCCCACCCCCCAAGGCTATAGCCCACCCGTTTTTGTGGCCCTTTTCCGGGGGACGTACTGGGTGCCCCTGCCTTCGGGCGGTTATTCTTGGGCACGGCTGTCCCCGCGGCCTATTTTTGGCACACGGAGGCCGCTATAAAGTCTCTCCCCATTCTGAGTCCGGCGGACGAACTTTGCCAGCCCCACCCCCCAAGGCTATAGCCCGCCCGTTTTTGTGGCCTTTTTCCGCTGGACGAACTTGGCACCCCGGCCTTCGTGCGGTTATTTTTGGGCGCGGCTATGCCCGCGTGCTATTTTCGGCACACGAAGGCCGCTCGCAAAATCTCGTCCCATTCCGAGTCCGGCGGACAACTTGGCCAGCCCCACCCCCCAAGGCTATAGCCCTCCCGTTTTTGTGGCCTTTTTCCGCTGGACGAACATGGCGCCCCGGCCCTCGGGCTGTTATTTTTGGGCGTGTCTGTGCCCGCGTCCTATTTTTGGCACATGCAGGCCGCTCGGAAAGTCTCGTCCCATTCCGAGTCCGGCGGACGAACTTGGCCAGCCCCACCCCCCAAGGCTATTGCCCACCAGTTGTTGCGGCATTTTTCCGCTTGATGAACTTGGCGCCCCGGCCTTCGGGCTGTTTTTTGCGGGCGCGGCTGTGCCCGCGGCCTATTTTTGGCAAACGGAGGCTGCTCGCAAAGTCTCGCCCCATTCCGAGTCCGGCGGACGAACTTGGCCAGCCCAAACCCCGAAGGCTATTGCCCACCCGTTTTTGTGGGCTTTTTCCGCTGGACGAACTTGGCGCCCCGGCTTTCCGGCGGTTATTTTTGGGTGCGGCTGTGCCCGCGTCCTATTTTTGGCACACGGAGGCCGCTCGGAAATTCTCGTCCCATTCTGAGTCCGGCGGACGAACTTGGCCAGCCCCACCCCCCAAGGCTATAGCCGACCCGATTTTGTGGCCTTTTTCCGCTGGACGAACTTGGCGCCCCGGCCATCGGGCGTCTATTTTTGGGTGCAGCGGTGCCCTTGACTATTTTGGCACCACGGAGGCCACTCGCACAGTCTGCGCCCATTCCAAGTCGGCGGGACGTGCCAGCCAGCCCACCCCAGGCTATAGCCCACCCGTTTTTCGGGGGCGAACTGGGTGCCCGGCCTTGGGGGTTATTCTTAAACGCAGCTGTCCCCGGCCTATTTTGGCACAGGCGTAACAATGTCTCGCCCATTACGAGTCGGCCAGACGAACTTTGCCAGCCCCACACCCCAAGGCTATAGCCCGCCCGTTTTTGCGGCCGTTTTCCGCAGGACGAGCTTGGCGCCCCAGCCTTCGGGCGGTTATTTTTGGGCGCGGCTGTGTCCGCGGCGTATTTTTAGCACACGGAGGCGCTCGCAAAATCTCATCCCATTCCGAGTCCGGCGGACGAACTTGGCTAGCCCCACCCCCCAAGGCTATAGCCCACCAGTTTTTGCGGCATTTTTCCGCTTGATGAACTTGGCGCACCGGCCTTCGGGCGGTTATTTTTGGGCGCGGCTGTGCCCGCGGCCTATTTTTGGTAAACGGAGACTGCTCGCAAAGTCTCGCCCCATTCCGAGTCCGGCAGACGAACTTGGCCCGCCCCACCCCCCAAGGCTAAGGCCCACCCGTTTTTGTGGGCTTTTTCCGCTGGACGAACTTGGCGCCCCGGCCTTCGGGCGGTTATTCTCAGGCGCGGCTATCCCCGCGGCCTATTTTTGGCACATGGAGGCCGCTAACAAAGTCTCGCCCCATTC
The DNA here is from genome assembly GCA_030448925.1 of Citrus cavaleriei. Classification (NCBI taxonomy): domain Eukaryota; kingdom Viridiplantae; phylum Streptophyta; class Magnoliopsida; order Sapindales; family Rutaceae; genus Citrus; species Citrus cavaleriei. The sequence continues at coordinate 108,957 of JAUJEN010000117.1, read as the reverse complement.
TGAGTCCGGCGGACGAACTTGGCCAGCCCCACCCCCCAAGGCTATAGCCCACCCCGTTTTTGTGGCCTTTTTCCGGGGGACGAACTGGGTGCCCCGGCCTTCGGGCGGTTATTCTTGGGCACGGCTGTCCCGGCGGCCTATTTTTGCAGGCGCAAAGTCTCGCCCCATTCGAGTCCGGCCAGACGGTTAGCCAACCCGCCCCAAAGGCTATAGCCCACCCGTTTTGTGGCCTTTTTCGCGGGGCGAACTTGGCGCCCGGCCTTCAAGCCGGTTCGTTTGAAACGCGGCTGTGCCGCAGCCCTGGCACACAGGTGCTCGCAAAGTCTCACCCCATTCCGAGTCCGGCGGAAGAACTTGGTCAGCCCCACCCCCCAAGGCTATAGCCCATCCGTTTTTGTGGCCTTTTTCCGGGGGACGAACTTGGCGCCCCGGCCTTCGGGCGGTTATTTTTGGGCGCGGCTGTACCCGCGCATTATTTTTGGCACATGGAGGCCGCTAACAAAGTCTCACCCCATTCTGAGTCCGGCGGACGAACTTTGCCAGCCCCACCCCCCAAGCCTATAGCCCGCCCGTTTTTCTGGCCTTATTCCGCTGGACGAACTTGGCGCCCCGGCCTTCGGGAAGTTATTTTTGGGCGCGGCTGTGGCCGCGTGCTATTTTTGGCACACGAAGGCCGCTCACAAAATCACGTCCCATTCCGAGTCCGGCGGACAACTTGGCCAGCCCTACCCCCCAAGGCTATAGCCCACCCGTTTTTGTGGCCTTTTTCCGCTGGACGAACATGGCCACCCAGCCTTTGGGGGGTTATTTTTAGGTGCGGCTGTGCCCACGGCGTATTTTTGGCAAACGGAGGCCGCTCGCAAAGTCTAGCCCATTCCGAGTCCGGCGGACGAACTTGGCCAGCCCCACCCCCCAAGGCTATAGCCCACCCGTTTTTGTGGCCTTTTTCCGAGGGACGAACTTGGCGCCCCGGCCTTCAGGCTGTTATTTTTTCGCGCGGCGGTGCCTGCGGCCTATTTTTCACAGCAGGCGCTCGCTGAGTCTCGTCCCATTCGAGTCAGCGGACAACAGCCCCCACCCCCCAAGGCTATAGCCCTCCCGTTTTTGTGGCCTTTTTCCGCTGGACGAACCTGGCGCCCCGGCCTTCGGGTTGTTATTTTTGTGCGTGGCTGTGCCCACGTCCTATTTTTGGCACACGGAGGCCGCTCGGAAAGTCTCGTCCCATTCCGAGTCCGGCGGACAACTTGGCCAGCCCCACCCCCCAAGGCTATAGCCCTCCCGTTTTTGTGGCCTTTTTCCGCTGGACGAACCTGGCGCCCCGGCCTTCGGGTTGTTATTTTTGTGCGTGGCTGTGCCCGGCTATTTTAACTGAGGCCACTCGCAAAGTCTCGCCCATTCAAAGTCCGGGGCGAACAGCCAACCCGCTTTTTCGAAGACGGCGGGTGCCCGGCCTTGAGCGGTTATTTTTGGGCGCGGCTGTGCCTGCGGCCTATATTTGGCACACGTAGGCCGCTCGCAAAGTCTCGTCCCATTCCGAGTCCGGCGGGCCCAGAACAGCCCACCCCAAAGGCTATAGCCCACCCGTTTTTGTGGCCTTTTTCCGCTGGACGAACTTGGCGACCCGGCCTTTGGGGGGTTATTTTTAGGCGCAGCTGTGCCCACGGCATATTTTTGGCACACGGAGGCGGATCTTAAAGTCTAGACCCATTCCGAGTCCGGCGGACGAACTTGGCCAGCCCCACCCCACAAGGCTATAACCCACCCGTTTTTGTGGCCTTTTTCTATTGGACGGACTTGGCGCGCCGGCTTTCGGGCGGTTATTTTTGGGCACGGCTGTGCCAGCAGCCTATTTTTGGCACACCGAGGCAGCTCGCAAAGTCTCGTCCCATTCCAATTCCGGCGGACGAATTTGGCCAGCCCCAACCCCCAAGGCTATAGCCCACCCGTTTTTGTGGCCTTTTTCCGAGGGACGAACTTGGCGCCCCGGCCTTTGGGCGGTTATTTTTTAAGCGGCTGTGCCCATCCTTTTTGCCACAGCGCTTTCGTAAAGTCTCGTCCCATTCGAGTCCGGCGGACGAAGCCAGCCACCCCGGCTAGCCCACCGTTTTGGGGCCTTTTTCCGCTGGTCGAACTTAGCGCCGACGCCCGGCGTTATTTTTAGAGCACCGCGGCTGTGCCGCGGCCTATTTTGCACAGGCCGTTAGCAAAAGTCGACCCATTCGAGTCCGGCCCGGACCGAACTTGCCCCCACCCCCAAGGCTATAACCCACCGTTTTGTGGCCTTTCGAGGGGCGAACTTGGCGCCCGGCCATCAGGCGGTTATTTTTTGCGGCGCTGACTGTACGGCCTATTTTTGGCACATGAGGCCGCTTCGCGAAGTCGCTCATTCGAGTCGGCAGACGAACAGCCAACCCACCCCCCAAGGCTATAGCCCACCCGTTTTTGTGGCCTTTTACCGCTGGACGAACTTGGCGCCCCGGCTTTCGGGCTGTTATTTTTGCGCGCGGCTGTTCCCACGGCCTATTTTCACCACATGGAGGACGCTCGCAAACCTATTCCGAGTCCGGCGGATGAACTTGGCCAGCCCCACCCACCAAGGCTATAGCCCACCCGTTTTTGTGGCCTTTTTCTGCTGGACGAACTTGGCGCCCCGGCCTTTGGTAGGTTATTTTGAAGCGAAGCGCGCTGTGCTGCCTATTTTTGGCGAGCGAGCGTTCGCAAAAGTCTCGCCCCATTCCGAACCGGTGGGCGATTAGGCGGCCCCACCCTCGAGGCTATAACCCACCGTTTTTGGCCTTTTTTCCGCTGGGCGAATTTGGCGACCGGCCCGTGCGTATATTTTTCGGCGGCTGTGCGGCGGCCTATTTACCTGCGAGTCCGCTCGCAATGTCTACCATTACGAGTCCGCGGAAGAACTTGCCAGCCCGCCCCAAAGGCTATAGCCCACCATTTTGTGGGCGTTTTTTCGCTGACGAACTTGGCGCCCCGGGGTTTGGGCGGTTATTTTAAGCGAGCTTTGCCTGGCTATTTAACACAGGATACCGCTTCGCAATGTCTGCCCCATTCGAGGTCCGGTAGACGAACAGCCGCCACCCCGAGGCTATACCGCGTTTTGTGGCCTTTCGACGAACTTGGCGCCCGGGCTTTGGGCTGTTATTTTTGGCGGCTGTTCTGCAGCTCACTATTTTAACTCTGAGCCGCTTAAAAGTCTGCCCCATTCAGTCCGGCCGGACAAACATATTAAGAGGCTATAGCCCACCCATTTTGTAGCCTTTTTTCAGCTGGGCGAACTTTTGGACCTTTGGTAGGTTAATTTAAGTCTTGGCGGCTGTGCTGGCCCGGCACACGGATGCCTTTCGCTGTAAAATCTCACCCATTCCGAGTCCGTGGACGAACGCCAACCAGCCCCAGGCTATAAGCCCACCCATTTTGTGGCCTTTTTCCGCTGGGCAAACATGGCGCCCGGACCTTTGGTAGGTTAATTTGAGTGCTTGGCTGTGCCGGGGCCTATTTTGGCACTTTCTGGAGGCCGCTGTAATGTCTGCGCCCCATTACTGAGTCGGCGGAAGAACTTGGCCGCCCCCTTTAAGGCTATAGCCTACCCGTTTTTGTGGACTTTTTCCGCCGGACGAACTTGGCGCCCCGGGCTTTTGGCGGTTATTTTTGGACGCGGCTGTGCCCGCGGCCTATTTTTGGCATCTCTGAGCCGTTAGCTTAAGTCTCACCCATTCCCAGAACCGGCGGACGGTTGGCCGGCCCCACCCCAAGGCTATAGCCCACCCGTTATTGTGGCCTTTCCGCTGGGCGAACTTTAGCGACCCGCCGCCCGTGCGGTTATTTTTTAAGCGGCTGTGCCCGGCCTATTTTACCCCACCGAGCGCCTCGCAATGTCTGCGCGCCTAATACAGAGTCGGCCGGAAGAACTTGCAGCCAACCCTAAGCTATAGCCCACCGTTTTGTAGGCGTTTTCGCTGGGCGACGGCGCCCCGAGGTTTGGCCCCGGTTATTTTTTGGCGCGGCTTTAGCGCGACCTATTATTCTTTATGAGCGCTTTCGCAAAAGTCGCCCCATTCAGTCCGGTCGGAGACGAACCAGCCCGCCCGCCCCAAGGCTACCACCCGTTTTTGTGGCCTTTTAGAAGAGCGAACTTACCGGCGCCCAGGCTTTGGGCTGTTATTTTTGGGCACGGCTGTGGCTGCGGCCTATTTTTGGCTCACGGAGGCCGCTTGCAAAGTGTAGCCCCATTCCGAGTCCGGCGGACAAACTTGTAAGCCCAGCCCGAAAGGCTATACACCTGCATTTTTGTAGCCTTTTTCCGCTGGGCGAACTTGGCGCCCTTTGGTAAGTTAATTTGGTGCGGCTGTGCCGGGCTATTTTGGCACCGCGAGATGCCGCTCGTAAAAATCGCCCATTCCGAGTCGGTGACGATTGGCCAACCCCCCAAAACTATAGCCCGCCTTTTGTGGCCTTTTTCCGCTGGGCGAACTTGGCGCGCAGGACTTTGGTGGGTTAATTTGAGGCGCGGCTGTGACGGCAACCTATTTTTTCCACCTTCGCAATGTCTCGCCCCATTCGAGTCCGGCCGGAAGAACTTGGCCAGCCCGCCTCCAAGGCTTTATAACCACCCATTTTGTGGGCGTTTTTCGCTGGGCAGAACTTGGCGCCCGGGGTTTGGCTGTTATTTTGCGGCTTTAAGGCATGAGCTGTCTTTTACCGAGGATACGCTCGCAATATCTAGCCCATTCCGGTCGGCGGACGAACTTGGCCGCCCACCCCAAGGCTATAGCCACCCGTTTTGTGGCCTTTTCAGGGCGAACTTGGCGCCCAGACTTTGGGCTGTTATTTTGAGGCGGCGGCTGTGCCTGCGGCCTTTTTAACTCACGGAGGCCGCTTGCAAGTCTAGCCCCATTCGAGTCCGGCGGACAAACTTGGCCAGCCACCCCCAAAGCTACTAGCCACCCATTTTTGTAGCCTTTTCCGCTGGCGAACTTGCTTTTGACGCTGGTAGGTTAATTTAGTGCGGCGGCTGTGCGAGGCCTAGCACCACGGATGCGCTGGGCAAAATCTCACCCATTCGAGTCCGGTAGGCGAACTTGGCCCACCCCCAAAAGGCTATAGCCACCCGTTTTATGGCCTTTTTTCGAGGGGCGAACTTTTGCGCCCGGGCTTTGGGCTATTATTTTTGGTGCGGCTGTGCCGCTGACAGCACAGGCCGCCCAAAGTCGCCCATTCAGGTCAGCGAACAGCCGCCCCAAAGGCTATAACCCACCGTTTTGTGGCCTTTTCCGAGGGCGAACTTGGACCTTGACTGTTATTTTACGGCGTGCGTGCTGCCTTTTGGCCCATGGAGGCGCTTCGCTAAAATCTCGCCCATTCCGTCGGAGGCGAACTTGGGCACGCCCGCCCAGGCTATGCCGCCCACCGTGTTGTGGCCTTTCCGCTGGATGAACTTGGCGCTGACCTTCCGGGTGGTTATTTTTTGGTCAGTCGGCCAGCCAAAGCCTTTTCGCCCCGTTTTATGGCCTTTTTCCGCTGGACGAACTTGGCGACCTGGCTTTCGCGCCGTTATTTTTGGGCTTGGCTGTGTCCACGGCCTAACCTGCACGCTTCGCAAATCGCTCTCCGGATCGCGGTTAACGCCATGTGCCAAGCCCATAGCCACGTTTTGTTTTTCGCTGAATGAACTAGGCGACCGCCGGTGGTTATTTTTTGCATGATCGGCGGAAGAACTGGGCCAGCCCCACCCGCCAAGGCTATCGCCCACCCGATTTTGGGTCCTTTTTCCGCTGGACGAACTTGGCGACCTGGCTTTCGCGCCGTTATTTTGGGCGTGACTGTGCCCGCGTGACCTATTTTGGCACCTGAGGCCGCTGCGAAAGTCTCGCCCGTTATTCGGTCGGCGAGCGAACGGCCAGCCCGCCCCAATTTTATTGCTGTAACCCCCGTTTTGTGCTTTTTCCGGCTGTATGAACTTGGCCTTTGGGATTATTTTAGGCGTTACTGTGCCGTGGCCTATTTTGGCACCGAGCCGCTGTAAAAAGTCTCGCCCATGCCGAGTCCGGTGACGTTTGGCCACCCCACCCCGAAACGCCGCCCACCGTGTTGGCCTTTTCGCATTTGGCGAACTTGGCGACACTGAACTTTCAGCGCCGTTATTTTGGGCTTGGCTGTCCGGCCTATTTTGGCACCGAGGCAGCTGCAAACTTCTAGCCGCTCGGTCCGGCCGGACAAACATAGCCCATTTGAGCTATAAGCCGCGTTTTTGTGGCCTTTTAGGTGAACTTGGCCCGGACGCTGGTAGGTTATTTTGAGTCGCGGCTGTGCACTGCTGACTATTTTTAACACCTGAGGCCGCTCGCGATCATGATCGCCCCATTCGGTCCCGAACTTGTATGTCCAGCTTTAAGTACGTAACCGTTTTGTGGCCTTTTCGCTATGGGCGAACTTGGCGCGGGGCTGGTTATTTTGCGTGAACCACAGGCGCTTTCGCAAAGTCTCGCCGTTCCGTCGTGAGCGAACAGCCCAGCCCCGCGCCCCGTTTTAATGGCCTTTTTCGCGCTGCTGAACTTCCGAACGCTTTGGGCGTTATTTTGGGCGTTGCTGTGCCAGTAGCCTATTTTTGCAGGCGCTTTCGCAATCTCATCGTGTCCGGCGATTTAGCCCGCCCCAATTTATACACCGTATTTGTGGCCTTTTTCTGGGCGAACTTGGCGACTAACTTCGTTATTTTGGGCGGCTGTGTCCGGCCTATTTTTGGCACACGAAGGCCGCTCGCAAAGTCTACCCCTCGGTCGGCGGACAAACAGCCAGCCCGCAAGGCTATAACCCCCGTTTTGTGGCCTTTTCGCTGTATGAACTTAGCGCCGGGCGCTTTGGCGGTTATTTTTACGAAGCGTTGCTGTGCGTGGCTATTTTGGCACGAGGCATTCGCAAAGTCTCATGCGGGCGTATCCGGCGGACGGTGTAGCCGCCCCCAAGGCTATAACTTTTGTGTTGTGGCCTTTTTCCGCTGGACGAACTTGGCGACCTGGCTTTCGCGCCGTTATTTTTGGGCTTGGCTGTGTCCACGGCCTATTTTTGGCACAGGCGCGCAAAGTCTAGCCCCTCGGTCAGCGGACAAACATAGCCATAGCCCGCAAAAGGCTATAACCCACCCGTTTTTAGCCTTTTCTTGAGCGAACTTGGCGCCCCGCCTTTGGTGGGATTATTTTTGGCTGTGGACTATTTTACACCTGAGCGCTCGCAAAGTCTCGCCCATTCGAGTCCGGCGGGACGATTTGGCCAACCCTTTAAAGGCTATAGCCCACCCGTATTTGTGGCCATTTTCCGCTGGATGAACTTGGCGCCCCGGCCTTTGGGTGGTTATTTTTTGGTGCAGTCCAGCGGAAGAACAGCCCACCCGCCATGAGCTGTCGCCCACCGTTTTGTGGCCTTTTCGCATTTGGGCGAACTTGGCGACAGCTTTCCGGCGCCGTTATTTTGGGCTTGGCTGTGTCCCGGCTGTTGCAGCACCACCGGAGCGCCGCATAAAGTCTAGCCCCACTCCGGGTCGGGCGGACAAACATGGCCAGCCCCCCCAGCTAGCCACCCGTTTTGTGGCCTTTTTCGAGGGCGAACTTGGCGCCCGGCCATTGATTATTTTTGGCGCAGCGATGCACAGCCTATTTTTTTTACAACACATGGAGCAGCGCGCAAAGTTTCGTCCCATTAAGTCGGCCAGGCGAAGCCTTGACCCCAGGCTATTACCCACCGTTTTTGGCCTTTTTGCTGGGCGAACTTGGCTCCCACGGCTTTCGGGCGGTTATTTTGGCGCTGTGCCTGACTATTCCCAGCACCTGAGCGCTCCGTAAAGTCTATTCAGTCGTGGGCGAACAGCCCCGCCCCTAAGCTATATTTGCCCCGTTTTGTAGCCTTTTCAAAGGGCGAACTTGGCCCGGCTTTCAGGCGGTTATTTTTTGAAACGCGGCCCGTACTGCGGCCTAACCCACGGCACAGAGCGCTTCGCAAAGTCTCTCCCATTCCGAGTCGCGGCGGGCGAACTTGCCCGCCGAGCTATAGCCCACCGTTTTGTGGCCTTTTACGCTGGAGCGAACTTGGCGCCCGGCTTTGCGGGCTGTTATTTTCGTGCAGCTGTTCCAGCCTATTTTCACCACATGGAGGCGGCTTTCGTAAACCCATTCGAGTCGGCGGATGAACAGCCAGCCCCACCAAGCTGCTATACCCGTTTTGTGGCCTTTTTCTGCTGGGCGAACTTGGCGCGGACCTTTGGTCGGTTAATTTAAGCGGCTGTGCCCGGCAACCTATTTTTGGCACCACAGGCTGCTGTAATGTCTCGCCCCTTATTCGAGTCCAGCTTGGCCAGCCGCCCTGCCGTTTTGTAGCCTTTTCCGCTGGAGCGAACTTGGCGCCCTGGCTTTACGTGCGGTTATTTTTAGCGGCTGTGCGGCCTATTTTACCAGGCTTCGCAATGTCTCGCCCCAATCCGGTCCAGACGAACTTGCCCACCCCAGGTATTTATACCCACCCGTTTTGGCCTTTTTCGAGAACTTGGCGCCCGGGCTTTGGACGATTTTTTTTGTGCTGCGGCCCTATTTTTTACCTCACGGAGCGCTTGCAAAGTGCATTAATCGGCAGACGCAACCGCCCCAGCTATAGCCCAGCCGTTTTGTGGCCTTTTCGATGGGCGAACTTGGCGCTGACCTTTGGTGGTTATTTTAGAAGGCGGCGGCTGTGCTGCGGCCTATTTTTTTACTGAGCCACTCGCAAGTCTACGCCCATTCCAGTCCGGCAGACGAACTTGCTTTTAATTGTAGCCCACCGTTTTGTGGCCTTTTCGCATTGGGCGAACTTGGCGCCCGGGCCGGATTATTTTGATGGCTGTGCCGCGGCCTATTTTAACACATGCAGGCGCTCAAAGTCGCCCCATTAAAGGCGGCGGCGAACAGCAACCCGCCCCCAGTACGCCGCCCGTTTTACCTTTTCCGCTGTGAACTTGGCGCGGACGCTTTGGGCGGTTATTTTTAGGCGTTGCTGTGCCCGTAGCCTATTTTGCAGCACCGTGACCGCTCGCGAAAGTCTCGCCCCAGGCAGTCCGGTGACGATTTAGCCCAGGCTATAGCCCACCGTTTTGGCCTTTTTTTCACGCTGGATGAACTTGGCGCCCGGCGTTGGTGTTATTTTTGGCGATCCGGCGGAAGAACAGCCCAGCCCACGCCAGGCTGTCGCCCATGCCATTTTGTGGCCTTTTCATTCAGCTGGGCGAACTTGGCGACACTGGCTTCCGCACCGTTATTTTAGGCAGCTGTGTCCACGGCCTATTTTTGGCACACGAGCGCTAGCAAAGTCTAGCCCCTCCGGGTCCGTGAGACAACAGCCAGACCACCCCCAAGGCTATAGCCACCGTTTTTGTGGCCTTTTTCGAGGGCGAACTTGGCGCCCGGCCATTGGGCGATTATTTTTGCGGCGGCTGTGCGTGACCTATTTTTACCACAGCCGCTTTCGCAATGTCTAGCCCCTCCGGTCCGGCCGGACAAACAGCCCACCCCAAGTTATAACCACCCGTTTTTTGGCCTTTTTCCGAGGGACGAACTTGGCGCCCCGGCCATTTGGCGGTTATTTTTGGGCGCGGCTGTACCTGTGGCTTATTTTTGGCTGCAGGCAGCGCAAAGCCTGCGTCCATTCGAGTCCGGCGGACGATATGGCCAAGCCCAACCCCAAAGCTTGCCCACCCCGTTTTGTAGCCTTTTTCGAGGGCGACCATGGCGCCCGGCCTTGGTGGTTATTTATGGCGGCTGAGCCGGCCTATTTTACGGAGGCGCTTGCAAAAAGCTTGCCCATTTCAGTCCGGCGGACGAACAGCCAACCCCCAAAGCTATAGCCCACCGTTTTGTGGCCTTTTCGCTGGGCGAACTTGGCTCCCAGCTTTGGCGGTTATTTTGCAGGTGCAGCTGTGCCCACGGCTATTTTGGCACCGAGGCGCTTCGCAAATTCTCGCCCATTCGAGTCGGCCCGGGCCGAACTTGGCCAGCCCCACCCCCCAAGGCTACCGCCCACCCGTTTTTGTGGCCTTTTTCCGCTGGACGAACTTGGCGACCCGGCCTTCGTGCGGTTATTTTTGGGCGCGGCTGTGCCGGCGGCCTATTTTTGCCACACAGAGGCCGCTCGCAATGTCTAGCCCCATTCCGAGTCCGGCGGACGAACTTGGCCCGCCCCACCCCCCAAGGCTATAGCCCACCCGTTTTTGTGGCCTTTTTCCGAGGGACGAACTTGGCGCCCCGGGCTTTGGGCTGTTATTTTTGGGCGCGGCTGTGCCTGCGGCCTATTTTTGGCTCACGGAGGCCGCTTGCAAAGTCTAGCCCCATTCCGAGTCCGGACGGGCAGCCCAACCCACCCCGAGGCTATACCCACCCGTTTTGTGGCGTTTTACGCTGGACGAACTTGGCTCCCTGGCTTTGGCGGTTATTTTTAGGCGGCGGCTGTGCCGGCGGCCCCCAGCACCGGAGAGCCGCTTCGCGTGTCTCGCCCCATTCCGAGTCCGGCGGACGAACTTGGCCAGCCCCACCCCCCAAGGCTATAGCCCACCCATTTTTGTGGCCTTTTTCCGCTGGACGAACTTGGCACCCCGGCCTTTGGTAGGTTAATTTAGTGCGCGGCTGTGCCCGGGGCCTATTTTTGGCACACGGATGCCGCTCGCAAAATCTCACCCCATTCCGAGTCCGGCGGACGAACTTGGCCAGCCCCACCCCCCAAGGCTATAGCCCACCCGTTTTTCTGGCGTTTTTCCGCTGGACGAACTTGGCGCACCGGCCTTTGGTAGGTTAATTTAAGGCGCGGCTGTTCCCGTGGCCTATTTTTGGCACACGGAGGCCGCTTGCAAAGTCTAGCCACACTCCGGGTCCGGCGGACAAACTTGGCCAGCCCCACCCCCCAAGGCTATAGCCCACCCGTTTTTGTGGCCTTTTTCCGAGGGATGAACTTGGCGCCCCGGCCATTGGGCGGTTATTTTTGGCCGCGGCTGTGCCCACGGCCTATTTTTGGCACACGGAGGCCGCTCGCAAATTCTCGCCCCATTCCGAGTCCGGCGGACGAACTTGGCCGGCCCCACCCGCCAAGGCTACCGCCCACCCGTTTTTGTGGCCTTTTTCCGCTGGACGAACTTGGCGCCCTGGCTTTCGTGCGGTTATTTTTGGGCGCGGCTGTGCCGGCGGCCTATTTTTTCCACACGGAGGCCGCTCGCAATGTCTCGCCCCAATCCGAGTCCGGCGGACGAACTTGCCCGCCCCACCCCCCAAGGCTATAGCCCACCCGTTTTTGTGGCCTTTTTCCGAGGGACGAACTTGGCGCCCCGGGCTTTGGACAGTTATTTTTGGGCACGGCTGTGCCTGCGGCCTATTACCACGCGCAGGCGCTTGCAAAGTCTAACCCCATTAGTCGGCGGGAACGAACAGCCCCGCCCCAAGGCTATAGCCCACCCGTGTTTGTGGCGTTTTACGCTGGACGAACTTGGCGCCCTGGCTTTCGGGCGGTTATTTTTGAAGTAGCGCAGCTGTGCCCAGCTGGCCTATTTTCTGAGCCGCTCGCAATGTCTCGCCCCATTCCGAGTCCGGCGGACGAACTTGGCCGGCCCCACCCCCCAAGGCTATAGCCCACCCGTTTTTGTGGCCTTTTTCCGAGGGACGAACTTGGCGCCCCGGCCATTGGGCGGTTATTTTTGGGCGCGGCTGTGCCTGTGGCCTATTTTTGGCACACGGAGGCCGCTCGCAAAGTCTAGCCGCATTCCGAGTCCGGCGGACGAACTTGGCCCGCCCCACCCCCCAAGGCTATAGCCCACCCGTTTTTGTGGCCTTTTTCCGAGGGACGAACTTGGCGCCCCGGGCTTTGGGCGGTTATTTTTGGCGGCGTGCTGTGGCCTACTTGCAGCACCAGGAGGCCGTTCGCAAAGTCGCCGCATTCCGGCGGACGAACAGCCCGCCCCAGGCTATAACCCACCGTTTTGTGGCCTTTTCGAGGCGAACTTGGCGCCCGGGCTTTTGATTATTTTGAGAAGGCGGCTGTGACTGCCTATTTTTTTGCTCACGGGCGCTTGCAAGTCTCCATTCCGAGTCGGCGTACGAACTTGGCCATCCCCAAGCTATGCCCTGCGTTTTATGGCCTTTTTCCGCTGGACGAACATGGCGCCCCGGCCTTTGGTAGGTTAATTTAGTGCGCGGCTGTGCCCGGGGCCTATTTTTGGCACACGGATGCCGCTCGCAAAGTCTCGCCCCATTCCGAGTCCGGCGGACGATTTGGCCAGCCCCACCCCCCAAGGCTATAGCCCACCCGTTTTTGTGGCCTTTTTCCGCTGGACGAACTTGGCGCCCCGGCCTTTGGTAGGTTAATTTAGGGCGCGGCTGTGCCCGCGGCCTATTTTTGGCACACGGAGGCCGCTCGCAATGTCTCGCCCCATTCTGAGTCCGGCGGAAGAACTTGGCCAGCCCCACCCCCCAAGGCTATAGCCCACCCGTTTTTGTGGCCTTTTTCCGCTGGACGAACTTGGCGCCCCGGGCTTTGGGCGGTTATTTTTGGGCGCGGCTGCCCTTGCCAGCCTATTTTACACGCAGTGCTTCATAAAGTCGAGCCCCATTCCGAGTCCAGCGGACGAACTTGGCCCGCCCCACCCCCAAGGCTATAGCCCACCCGTTTTTGTGGCCTTTTTCCGAGGGACGAACTTGGCGCCCCGGCCTTCAGGCGGTTATTTTAAGTGCTTGACTGTACCTGCAACCTATTTTTTGGCACATAGAGCCGCTCATTCTCGCCCATTTGAGTCCGGCAATGAGGACAACTTGGCCAGCCCCACCCCCCAAGGCTATAGCCCACCCGTTTTTGTGGCCTTTTACCGCTGGACGAACTTGGCGCCCCGGCTTTCGGGCGGTTATTTTTGCGCGCGGCTGTTCCCACGGCCAATTTTCACCACATGGAGGCCGCTCGTAAACCCATTCTGAGTCCGGCGGATGAACTTGGCCAGCCCCACCCACCAAGGCTATAGCCCACCCGTTTTTGTGGCCTTTTTCCTCTGGACGAACTTGGCGCCCGACCTGGTAGGATTATTTTAGGCGCGGCTGTGCCCCGACCTATTTTGGCATCTGGCTGCTCGCAAAGTCTAGCCCATTCAATCCGGTGACGAACAGCCCGCTCCACCCCAAATTTGCAACCCCCGTTTTTGTGGCCTTTTTCCGCTGTACGAACTTGGCGCCCGGGCCTTTGGGCGGTTATTTTTGGGCGTTGCTGTGCCCGTGGCCTATTTTTGGCACACGGAGGCCGCTCGCAAAGTCTCGCCCCATTCCGAGTCCTGCGGACGAACTTGGCCAGCCCCACCCCCCAAGGCTATAGCCCACCCGTTTTTGTGGCCTTTTTCCGCTGGATGAACTTGGCGCCCCGGCCTTCGGGTGGTTATTTTTTGGCGCAGTCCGGCGGAAGAACTTGGCCAGCCCCACCCGCCAAGGCTGTCGCCCACCCGTTTTTGTGGCCTTTTTCCGCTGGACGAACTTGGCGACCTGGCTTTCGCGCCGTTATTTTTGGGCTTGGCTGTGTCCACGGCCTATTTTTGGCACACGGAGGCCGCTCGCAAAGTCTAGCCCCACTCCGGGTCCGGCGGACAAACTTGGCCAGCCCCACCCCCCAAGGCTATAGCCCACCCGTTTTTGTGGCCTTTTTCCGAAAGACGAACTTGGCGCCCCGGCCATTGGGCGGTTATTTTTGGGCGCAGCTGTGCCTGTGGCCTATTTTTGGCACACGGAGACAGCGCGCAAAGTCTCGTCCCATTCCGAGTCCGGCGGACAAACTTGGCCAGCCCCAACCCCCAAGGCTATTGCCCACCCGTTTTTGTGGCCTTTTTCCGAGGGACGACCATGGCGCCCCGGCCTTCGGGCGGTTATTTATGGGCGCGGCTGAGCCCGCGGCCTATGTTTGCAGGCGCTTGCGGCTCGCCCATTCCAGTCGGCGGACGAACTTGGCCCCCAAGGCATAGCCCACCGTTTTGTGGCCTTTTTCGAGGGCGAACTTGGCCCCGGCATTCAGCGGTTATTTTTGGCGGTGCTGCGAGCTATTTTGGAACCTGAGCCGCTTTCGCATCTCGCCCCATTCGAGGTCTGTAGACGAACTTAGCCGAGGCTATAACCCACCCGTTTTGTGGCCTTTTTTCGCTGGAAGAACTTGGCGCTGACCTTGGTGGTTATTTTTGGCGCCCGAGTCGGCGGAAATGCCAGCGGCCCCACCCGCCAAGGCTGTCGCCCACCCGTTTTTGTGGCCTTTTTCCGCTGCACGAACTTGGCGACCTGGCTTTCGGGCGGTTATTTATGGGCGCGGCTGAGCAGCCTATTTTTACTGGAGGCCGCTTGCAAAGCTTCGCCCCATTTAGTCGGCGGGCCGAACAGCCCGCCCGCCCCCAAGGCTTTAGCCCACCCGTTTTTGTGGCCTTTTTCCGCTTCTGAACTTGGCTCCACAGCTTTGGCGGTTATTTTTAAGCGGCTGTGGCGCAACCTATTTTACAACACAGGCCGTTCGCCAAAGTCTCGCCCCATTCGAGTCCGGCCGGGACGAACTTGGCACCCGACCGCCAAGGCTATAGCCTACCCGTTTTTGTGACCTTTTTCCGCTGGACGAACTTGGCGCCCTGGCTTTCGGGCGGTTATTTTTGGGCGCGGCTATGCCCGCGGCCTATTTTTGGCACACGGAGGCCGCTCGCAAAGTTTCGCGCCATTGCGAGTCCGGAGGACGAACTCGGCCGGCCCCACCAGCCAAGGCTACAGCCCCACCCGTTTTTGTGGCCTTTTTCCGCTGGACGAACTTGGCGCCCCGGCTTTCGGGCAGTTATTTTTGGGTGCGGCTGTGCCCGCGGCCTATTTTTGGTGCTCGGAGGCCATGCGCAAAGTCTCGTCCCATTCCGTGTCCGAGTCCGGCGGACGAACTTGGCCAGCCCCACCCCCCAAGGCTATAGCCCACCTGTTTTTGCGGCCTTTTTCCGCTGGACGAACTTGGCGCCCCGGCTTTCGGGCGGTTATTTTTTGGCGCGGCTGTGCCCGCGGCCTATTTTTGGTACACGGAGGCTGCTCGCAAAGTCTCGCCCCATTCCGAGTTCGGCGGACGAACTTGGCCGGCCCCACCCGCCAAGGCTACAGCCCACCCGTTTTTGTGGCCTTTTTCCGCTGGACGAACTTGGCGCCGAGGCCTTCGGACGGTTATTTTTGGGCGCGGCTGCGGCCGTAGCCTATTTTTGGCACACGGAGGCTGTTCGCAAAGTCTCGTCCCATTCCGAGTCCGGCGGAGGAACTTGGCCCGCCCCACCCCCCAAGGCTATAGCCCACCCGTTTTTGTGGCCTTATTCCGTGGGACGAACTTGGCGCCCCGGGCTTTGGGCGGTTATTTTTGGGCGCGGCTGTGCCTGTGGCCTACTTTTGGCACCACGAGGCCGTTGAAATCGCCGCATTCCGAGTCCGGCGGACGAACTTGGCCCGCCCCACCCCCCAAGGCTATAGCCCACCCGTTTTTGTGGCCGTTTTCCGAGGGACGAACTTGGCGCCCCGGGCTTTGGGCGGTTATTTTTGGGCGCGGCTGTGCCTACGGCCTATTTTTTGCTCACGGAGGCCGCTTGCAAAGTCTAGCCCCATTCCGAGTCCGGCAGACGAACTTGGCCAGCCCCACCCCCCAAGGCTATAGCCCACCCGTTTTTGTGGCCTTTTTCCGCCGGACGAACTTGGCGCCCCAGCTTTCGGGCTGTTATTTTTGGGCGCGGCTGAACCCGCGGCCTATTTTTGGTATACGGAGGCCGCTCGCAAAGTCTCGCCCCATTCGAGTCGGC
Organism: Citrus cavaleriei; assembly: GCA_030448925.1. NCBI lineage: Eukaryota > Viridiplantae > Streptophyta > Magnoliopsida > Sapindales > Rutaceae > Citrus > Citrus cavaleriei. The sequence goes on along the minus strand of JAUJEN010000117.1, from coordinate 93,122 downwards.
GGGCCGAACATGGCCCGCCAAAGGCTACAACCCACCCGTTTTGTGGCTTTTTCCGCTGGGCGAACTTGGCGCGAGCCTTGGACGGTTATTTTGGCGGCTGCGGCGTAACCTACAGCACCAGGCTGTTAGCCAAAGTCTCGTCCCATTCCGAGTCCGGCAGACGAACTTGGCCTGCCCCACCCCCCAAGGCTATAGCCCACCCGATTTTGTGGCCTTTTTCCGCTGGACAAACTTGGCGCCCCGACCATCGGGCGGTCATTTTTAGGCGCGGCTGTGCCCGCGGCCTATTTTTGGCACTCGGACGCCGCTCGCAAAGTCTCGACCTATTCCGAGCCCGGCGGACGAACTTGGCCAGCCCACCCCCCAAGGCTATAGCCCACCCACTTTTTTGGCCTTTTTCCGCAGGTGGGTTTTGGCGCCCCGACTTCGGGCACTTATTTTTGGGTTCGGCTGAGCCCGCGGCCTATTTTTGGTACACGGAGGCCCCTCGTAAAGTCTCGCCCCATTCCGAGTCCGGCGGACGAACTTGGCCAGCCCCACCCCCCAAGGCTATAGCCCAACCCTTTTTTTGGCCTTTTTCCGGCGGACAAACTTGGGGACCCGACCTTCGGGCGGTCATTTTTGGGCGCGGCTGTGCCCATGGCCTATTTTTGGGACATGGAAGCCCCTCGCAAAGTCTCGCCCCATTCCGTGTCCGGCGGAGGAACATGGCCAGCCCCACCCCCCAAGGCTATAGCCTACCCCTTTTTTTGGCCTTTTTCCGGCGGACGAACTTGGGGACACGACCTTCGGGCGGTCATTTTTGGGCGCGGCTTTGCCCGCGGCCTATTTTTGGTACATGGAGGCCCCTCGGAAAGTCTCACCCCATTCCGAGTCCGGCGGACGAACTTGGCCAGCCGCACCCCCCAAGGCTATAGCCCACCCATTTTTTTGGCCTTTTTCCGCTGGGCGGTTTTGGCGTCCCGACCTTCGGGCGCTTATTTTTTAAGTCTTGGCAGTGCCCTATTTTCCCCAGCACTGAGGCCCCTCGGAATGTCTCGCCCCATTTCGAGTCCGGCGGACGAACTTGGCCAGCCCCACCCCTCAAGGCTACAGCCCACCCGTTTTTGTGGCCATTTTCCGCTGGACGAACTTGGCACCACGGCCTTCGGGCGGTTATTATTGGGCGCGGCTGTGCCTGCGGCCTATTTTTGGTACACGGAGGCCGCTGGTAAAGTCTCGCCCCATTCCTAGCCCGGCGGACGAACGTGGCCAGCCCCACCCCCCAAGGCTATAGTCCACCCGTTTTTGTGGCCTTTTTCCGGTGGACGAAATTGGCGCCCCGGCCTTCGGCCAGTTATTTTTGGGCGCGGCTAAGCCCGCTGCCTATTTTTGGCTGGTCAATTAGTCAAATTCTCGCCCCATTTGAGTCCTTGCAACAGCCCCCACCCCAAGGCTATAGTCCACCGTTTTGTAGCCTTTTCTGCTGGGCGAACTTGGCGCCCGGCCTTGGCGGTTATTTTAGGCTCGGCTGTGCCGTGGCCTATTTTGCACCACAGGCGCTCGCAAAGTATTACCTCATTCCGTGTCCGGCGGACGAGCTTGGCCAGCACCACCCCCCAAGGCTATAGTCCACCCGTTTTTGTGGCCTTTTTCCGCTGGACGAACTTGGCGCCCCGGCCTTCGGGCGGTTATTTTTGGGCGCGGCTGAGCCCGCTGCCTATTTTTGGCACATGGAGGCCGTCCCCTAATTCTCGCCCCATTTCGAGTCCGGCGGACGAACTTGGCCAGCCCCACCCCTCAAGGCTATAGCCCACCCGTTTTTGTGGCCATTTTCCGCTGGACGAACTTGGCACCACGGCCTTCGGGCGGTTATTATTGGGCGCGGCTGTGCCTGCGGCCTATTTTTGGTACATGGAGGCCGCTGGCAAAGTCTCGCCCCATTCCTAGTCCGGCGGACGAACTTGGCCAGCCCGACCCGCCAAGGCTATAGCCTACCCGTTTTAGTGGCCTTTTCCCGCTGGATGAACTTGGCGCCTCGGCTTCGGGCGGTTATTTTTTGGCGCGGCTGTGCCCGCGGCCTATTTTTGGCACACGGAGGCCGCTCGCAAAGTATTGCCTCATTCCGTGTCCGGCGGACGAGCTTGGCCAGCACCACCCCCCAAGGCTATAGTCCACCCGTTTTTGTGCCCTTTTTCTACTGGACGAACTTGGCGCCCCGGCCTTCGGCCGGTTATTTTTGGGCGCGGCTGAGCCCGCTGCCTATTTTTGGCACACGGAGGTCGTCCGCAAATTCTCGCCCCATTTCGAGTCCGCCGGACGAGCTTGGCCAGCCCCACCCCCCAAGGCTATAGTCCACCCGTTTTTGTGGCCTTTTTCCGCTGGACGAACTTGGCGCCCCGGCCTTCGGCCGGTTATTTTTGGGCGCGGTTGAGCCCGCTGCCTATTTTTGGCACACGGAGGTCGTCCGCAAATTCTCGCCCCATTTCGAGTCCGGCAGACGAACTTGGCCAGCCCCACCCCCCAAGGCTATAGCCCACCCGTTTTTGTGGCCTTTTTCCGCTGGACGAACTTGGCGCCCCGGCCTTCGGGCGGTTATTTTTGGGCGCGGCTGAGCCCGCTGACTATTTTTGGCACATGGAGGCCGTCCCCTAATTCTCGCCCGATTTCGAGTCCGGCGGACGAACTTGGCCAGCCCCACCCCTCAAGGCTATAGCCCACCCGTTTTTGTGGCCATTTTCCGCTGGACGAACTTGGCACCACGGCCTTCGGGCGGTTATTATTGGGCGCGGCTGTGCCTGCGGCCTATTTTTGGTACATGGAGGCTGCTGGCAAAGTCTCGCCCCATTCCTAGTCCGGCGGACGAACTTGGCCAGCCCCACCCCCCAAGGCTATAGCCCACCCGTTTTAGTGGCCTTTTTCCGCTGGATGAACTTGGCGCCCCGGCTTCGGGCGGTTATTTTTTGGCGCGGCTGTGGCCTATTTTAATTACCAGGAGGCGTTCGTGAAATTCTGCGCTATTCCGGGCGGCGTGACGAACAGCCAGCCCACCCCTCAAGGCTGTGCCCACCTGTTTTTGTGGCCTTTTTCCGCTGGGCGATCTTGGCGCCCGACTTGAGGCGGTTATTTTTTAAGCGGCTGTGCCTTCGGACCTATTTTTTTGGCACGGAGGCCACATAGCGTCTCAGCCCATTCGAGTCTGGCGACTTGACCAACCACACCGCGAAGGCTATAACCCACCCATTTTAGTAGCCTTTTCGCTGGGCCGAACATGGCCGCGCGCCCGACCGGGAGGTTATTTTGGTAGCGGCAGTCGGCCTATTTTTTACCACGAGCGCTGCATAAAGTTCGCCCCATTCCCTGAGTCCCGGCCAGACGAACTTGGCCAGCCCCACCCCTCAAGGCTATAGCCCACCCGTTTTTGTGGCCTTTTTCCGCAGGACGAACTTGGAGCCCCGGCCTTCGGGCGGTTATTTTCGGACGCGGCTGTGCGCAGGGCCTATTTTTGGCACATGGAGGCCGCTCGCAAAGTCTCAGCCCATTCCGAGTCCGACGGACAAACTTGGCGAGCCCCACCCCCAAGGCTATAGCCCACCCATTTTTGTGGCCTTTTTCCGCTGGATGAACTTGGCGCCCCGGCCTTTGGGCGGTTATTTTTGGGCGCGGCTGTGCCCGCGGCCTATTTTTGGTACACGGAGGCTGCTCGCAAAGTCTCACCCCATTCCTAGTCTGGCGGACGAACTTGGCCAGCGCCACCGCCCAAGGCTATAGCCCACCCGTTTTAGTAGCCTTTTTCCGCTGGACAAACTTGGCGCCCTGGCCTTCGGGCGGTTATTTTTTCGCGCGGCTGTGTGACCTATTGTTGCACCAGCCGTTAGCAGAAATTCTCGCCCATTATGAGTCCGTGACGAACTTGTCCGCCCACCCCTCAAGGCTATAGCCCACCCTATTTTGTGGCCATTTTCCCTTTGGGCGAACTTGGCGCCCGGCCTTGGCGATTTATTTTATGAATGCGGCTGTGCCCGCCCTATTTTAGCACCAGAGGCCATTCGCAAATTCTTGCCCCCTTCCGAGTCGGCGGGCGAACTTAGCCCACCCCTCAAGGCTATAGCCCACCCGTTGTGTGGTCTTTTTCGCTGGGCGAGTGCGCCCAGGCCTTGAGCGGTTATTTTGGAAATGCGGCTGTGCCCTTGACTATTTTTGGCACACGGAGGCCGCTCGCAAAGTCTCGCACCATTCCGAGTCCGGCGGACGAACTTGGCCAGCCCCACCCCACAAGGCTATCGCCCACCCATTTTTTTGGCCTTTTTCCGCTGGACGAACTTGGCTCCCCGGCCTTCGGGCGGTTATTTTTGGGCGCGGCTGTGGGCGGGGCCTATTTTTGGCACACGGAGGCCACTCGCAAAGTCTCGTCACATTCCGAGTCCGGCGGACGAACTTGGCCAGCCCCACACCCCAAGGCTATAGCCCACCCGTTTTTGTGGCCTTGTTCGCTGGAGCGAACTTCAGCGCCCGGCCTTGGCGGTTATTTTAAATGCGGCTGTGCCCTCCCTACACAGCACCAGGCCGCTTTCGGAAAGTCTCGTCCCATTCCGAGTCGGCGGGCGAACAGCCACCCCACCCCAAAGGCTATAGCCCACCCGTTTTGTGGCCTTTTCCGCTGGGCGAACTTGGCGCCCTTGGCGGTTATTTTTGGTTACGGCTCTGCCCAGCGGCTATTTTGGCACTTTGAGCCGCTTCGCAAAGTCTCGCACCATTCCGAGTCGGCGGGCCAGACAGCCAACCCACCCACAAGGCTATCGCCCACCCATTTTTTTGGCCTTTTTCCGCTGGACGAACTTGGCTCCCCGGCCTTGGTGCGGTTATTTTTGGGCGCGGCTGTGGGGGCGGCCTCTTTTTGCTAACACCAGGCCACAAAGTCTCGCCCCATTCCAGTCCGGGGCACGAACGGCCCTGCCAAAGGCTACCGCCCACCCGTTTTTGTGGCCTTTTTCCGCTGGGCGAACTTGGCGCCCTGGCTTTCGTGCTGTTATTTTTGGGCGCGGCTGTGCCGGCGGCCTATTTTTTCCACACGGAGGCCGCTCGCAATGTCTCGCCCCAATCCGAGTCCGGTGACGAACACCGCCCACCCCAAGGCTATAGCCCACCCGTTTTTGTGGCCTTTTTCCGAGGGACGAACTTGGCGCCCCGGGCTTTGGACAGTTATTTTTGGGCACGGCTGTGCCTGCGGCCTATTTTTTGCTCACGGAGGCCGCTTGCAAAGTCTAGCCCCATTCCGAGTCCGGCGGACGAACTTGGCCAGCCCCACCCCCCAAGGCTATAGCCCACCCGTTTTTGTGGCCTTTTTCCGCTGGACGAACTTGGCGCCCCGGCCTTCGGGCTGTTATTGTTGGCCGCGGCTGTACCCGTGGACTATTTTTGGCACACGGAGGCCGCTTGCAAAGTCAAGACCCATTCCGAGTCCGGCAGACGAACTTGGCCAGCCCCACCCCCCAAGGCTATAGCCTACCCGTTTTTGTGGCCTTTTTCCGCTGGACGAACTTGGCGTCCCGGCCTTCGGGCGGTTATTTTTGGGTGCGGCTGTGCCCGCGGTCTATTTTTAGAACACGGAGGCCGCTCCCCCAGTCTCGTCCCATTCCGAGTCCGGCGGACGAACTTGGCCAGCCCCACCCCCCAAGGCTATAGCCCACCCGTTTTTGTGGCCTTTTTCCACTGCAGGGAGCCCGGCCTTGGTGGTCATTTTGAACGCGGCTGTGCCCATGACCCTGGCCCCAGCACCACGGAGCCGCGCAAAGTCTCGTTCCATTCAAGTCCGGCGGACGAACTTGGCCAACACCACCCCCCAAGGCTCTAGCCCACCCGGGTGTGTGGCCTTTTTCACTGGAGCCGAACTTGGCCCAGTCCCCAAGGCCTCGCCCACCCATTTTGTGGCGTTTTCCACTGGGCGAACTTATGCGCCCCGGCCGCCAGTTGTTATTTTTGGGCGTGGCTGTGCGGCCAATTTTTACAGCACATAGAGCCATCGCGAAAGTCTCACCCATTCCCGAGTCGGACGAACAGCCAACCCACCCGAAGGCTATAGCCCACCCGTTTTGTGGCCTTTTTCGTGGGGCAGAACTTGGCGCCCGACGCCCGGGCTGTTATTTTTGTGCTGGCGGCTGTGCCCGGCCTGGCCCCCCGCAGTGGCTACATAAATCTTTCCCCATTCCGAGTCCGGCGGACGAACTTGGCCAGCCCCACCCCCCAAGGCTATAGCCCACCCGTTTTTGTGACCTTTTTCCACTGGACGAACTTGGCCGGCCCCACCCCTCAAGGCTATAGCCCACCCATTTTTGTGGCCTTTTTCCACTGGACGAACTTGGCGCCCCGGCCTTCGGGTGGTTATTTGGCAGCTGCTGTGGCCTATTTTTACCTGCAGAGGCCAATCGCCAAAGTCTCGCCCAATTCGAGTCCGGCAGACGAACTTGGCCAGCCACTCCCCCCAAGGCTATAGCCCACCCGTTTTGTGGCCTTTTTTCCCTTTGGGCGAAATAGGAGCCCGGCCTTGGCGGTTATTTTTGAATGTGACTGTGCCCGCGGCCTATTTTACAGCACCAGAGGCCGCTCAAAGGCTCGTTCCATTCGAGTCGGTGGACCCGAACAGCCACCCCCCAAAGCTATAGCCCACCCGTTTTTGTGCCTTTTTCCGCAGGACAAATTTGGCGCCCCAGCCGTCGGGTGGTTATTTTTTGGCGGACTGTGTCATGACCTATTTTTAACACAGGCCATTTCATGAAAGTCTCGCACCATTCCTGGTCCGGCAGACGAACTAAATAACCACCCCCAAGGCTATAGCCCACCGTTTTGTGCCTTTTCGGTGAATGAACTTGGCGTCGCCTAAGGTAGTTATTTTAGGCGCGGCTGTGCCAGCCTATTACAACACCTGGGCTCGCAAAGTCGCCCCATTCCGGTCAGCCAGACAGCCACCCCAAGGCTATAGCCCCCGTTTTGTGACCTTTTTCCACTGGGCCGAACTTGGCGACCCACCCTCAAGGCTATAGCCCACCATTTTGTGGCCTTTTCCCGAACTTGGCGCCCGGCCTTGGTGGTTATTTTTGGCAGCAGCTGCACTGCATAGCCTATTTTGGCACTGGAGGCCAATCAAAGTCGCCCAGTCCCGACGAACTTGGCCAACCCGCCCCAAGGGCTATAGCCCTTTTTTTTGGCCTTTTTCCTTTGGGCCAATAGGAGCCCTTGGCCTTCCAATTGGTCATTTTGGGCGGCTGTGCCCGGCGAAGCACCACAGGCGCCGCGCAATGTCTCGTTCCATTCCGAGTCCGGGACGGCCACCCACCCCAGGCTGTTGCCCCCGTTTTTGTGGCCTTTTTCCACTGGACGAACTTGGCCGGCCCCAGTCCCCAAGGCTATCGCCCACCCATTTTTGTGGCGTTTTTCCACTGGACGAACTTGTCGCCCCGGCCATCGGATTGTTATTTTTGGCTGTGCCGGCGGTAATTTTGCACAGGCCTACGTAAGTCTCGCCCCATTCGAGTCCGGCCGGGACCCCAAGGCTTAGCCCACCCGTTTTTGTGGCCTTTTTCGCTGGTCGAACTTGGCGCCCGGGTGGTTAGTTTTAGGCGGCGGCTGCCCGCCTGATTTTGGCTTTACGCAGGCCACTCGCAAAGTCTCGCCCCATTCGAGTCGGCGGACGAACTTGTGTACCCCCAAAGGCTATAGCCCACGTTTTGTGGCCTTTTTCGCTGTCTGAACTTGGCGCGACCTTGACGCCCGGGCGGTTATTTTTGGAGTGACTGTGCCCGAAGACAGCACCACGGAGCATAAAGGCTAGTTCCATTCCGAGTCGGACGAACTTGTAGCCCACCCCCAAGGCTATAGCCCACCCGTTTTTGTGCCTTTTTCCGCAGGACAAATTTGGCGCCCCCTTGGTGGTTATTTTTAGGCGGCTGTCGCATGACCTATTTTACCAGGCCGCTGCAAGTCTCGCCCATTCTAGTCGGCGGGCACATGTACCCACCCCCAGGCTACCCACCGTTTTTGTACCCTTTTCGGTGGGCGAACTTGGCGTCCGGCTAAAGGAATTTATTTTGCTGTGCCCCTTGGCCCTACATTTACCTGCAAGACCGCTTCGCAAAATCTCGCCCATTCGAGTCGGCGGACGAACTTAGCCGCTATAGCCCCCGTTTTGTGACCTTTTCCCTGACGGGCTGGCCCGCCCAAAACTTCATTTTGTAACCTTTTTGGGGAACTTAGCGCGGCCTTGGTGGTTATTTTGGCAGCAGCCGTGCTATTTTTAACTGCGAGGCCAATCGCAAAGTCTCGCCCAATTCGGAGTCCGGACGAACAGCCAGCCCACCCCAAAGGCTATATCCCACCCGATTTTTGTAGCCTTTTTCCACTGGGCGAAATAGGGCCCGGCCGGGTGGTCATTTTTTGAAACGCGGCTGTGCCCATGACCTCCCCAGCACCGGAGGCCGCACGCAAAGTCTCGTTCCATTCCGAGTCCGGCGGACGAACTTGGCCAGCCCCACCCCCCAAGGCTATAGCCCACCCGTTTTTGTGGCCTTTTTCCACTGGACGAACTTGGCCGGCCCCAGTCCCCAAGGCTATAGCCCACCCGTTTTTGTGGCCTTTTTCCACTGGACGAACTTGGCGCCCCGGCCATCGGATGGTTATTTTTGGGCGTGGCTGTGCACGCGGCCAATTTTTGGCACACGGAGGCCACTCGTAAAGTCTCGCCCCATTCCGAGTCCGGCGGACGAACTTGGCCAGCCCCACCCCCCAAGGCTATAGCCCACCCGTTTTTGTGGCCTTTTTCCGCTGGTCGAACTTGGCGCCCCGGCCTTGAATTGGTGAGTTAGTTTTAAGCGGCGGCTTTGCCAGCGGCCTCCCCTTTGGCGGAGGCCACTACGCCAAAGTCTCGCCCATTCGAGTCCGTGGACGAGCAGCCAACCCACCCCAGGCTATTGCCCCACCCGTTTTTGTGGCCTTTTTCCGCTGTACGAACTTGGCGCCCGGCCTTCGGGCGGTTATTTTTGGGTGCGGCTGTGCCCGCGGCCTATTTTAACACCAGGCCGCTGCGCAAAGGCTAGTTCCATTCGAGTCCGGTAGACCCGAACAGCCAGCCACCCCCAAGGCTATAGCCCACCGGTTTTGTGCCTTTTTCGCCAGGACAAATTTGGCGCCCACCTTCGGTGGTTATTTTTGGTGACTGTGTCCATGACCTATTTTAACTGAGGGCGCGCAAGTCTCACCCATTCCTAGTCCGGCCAGACGAACGTAACCCACCCCCAGGCTGTAGCCACCGTTTTGTGCCCTTTTTCCGGTGGGCGAACTGGCGTCCGGCTAAAGTGGTTATTTTTAGGCGCGGCTGTGCATGACCTATTTTACACAGCACAGGCGCATTTCGCAAAGTCTCGCCCCATTCCGAGTCCGGCGGGGGCGAACCCAGCCCCTCACCCCCAGGCTATAGCCCACCGTTTGTGACCTTTTTCCACTGGGCCGAACTTGAACAGCCCCCCCCTCAGGCTATAAGCCCATTTTGTGGCCTTTTTTCCACTGGACGAACTTGGCGCTTGACCTTGGTGGTTATTTTTGGCAGCGGCTGCGCCGGTGGCCTATTTTTTCGTACCACAGCCAGCCACCCCAAAGTCGCGAAATAGAAACCCGCGGCTGTGCCGCGGCTCCAATTCCAGTCGGCGGACGAACAGCCAGCCCACCCCAAGGCACTGGGTAGTACCCAGTTTTTTGTGGCATTTCCTTCTGGGCGAACATAGGCGCCCGGCAACCTTGGGCGAACTTGTTATTGCCGCGTTTTGTGGCCTTTTTTAAAATGACCGGTTGTGGCCCATGACTATTTTGGTACGAGCCGCTCGCCTAAAGGATCGTCCCATTCGAGGTCCGGTGAACTTGGCCAACCCACCCCCAAGGCTATAACCCACCCGTTTTGTGGCCTTTTCACTCTGCGAACTTGGCTTGGACACCGTATTGGTTATTTTTTAGGCGTAGCGGCTGTGCAGGCGGCCCTATTTTTTATTTTATGCGGTTTGGCCCGGGCCGTCGTGGCCTAAACCCCATTCCGAGTCCGGTAGACGAACAGCTTGGCCCCACCAGGTTATACCACCCGTTTTGTGGCCTTTTTCTCTGGACAAACTTGGCGCCGTTTCGCCCAATTGATTTAGGGTGCGGCTAACCTTGCCGGCTGTACCACAGCCCACCCGTTTTGGCGCAAAGTCTTGTCCCCATTCGAGTCCGGCCCGAACTTGGTACCCCCAAAGGCTATAGCCACACCATTTTAAAACCTTTTTCGCTGGTGAACTTGGCGCTGACCTTGGTGGTTAGTTTTGGCGCGGCTGTCCCCGACATATTTTTGGCTACGGATGCCACTCATAAATCTCCCATTCCGGTCCGGCGGACGAACAGCCAACCACTCCCAAAGGCTATAGCCCTCACGTTTTTGTGGCGTTTTCCGCTGGACGAACTTGGCGCCCGGGCCTTCGGGCGGTTATTTTTAAGGTGCTGACTGTGCCGCTTTATTTTAACACCGAGGCGCTCGCAAAAGGCGTTCCATTCCGAGTCCAAACGAACAACCACCCCCAAAACTATAAGCCCACCCGTTTTGTAGCCTTTTACTGCGGGCGAACTTGGCGCGGCCGGGCTGTTATTTTTAAGCGCGGCCGGCGCCGTGGTCAACCCCCACGGCACACGGAGGCCAATCGCAAAGTCTTGCCACATTCCGAGTCCGGCGGACGAACTTGGCCAGCCCCACCCCCCAAGGCTATAGCCCACCCGTTTTTGTGGCCTTTTTCCGCTGGACGAACATGGCGCCCCGGCCTTCGAGCGGTTATTTGTGGGTACGGCTGTGCCCGCGGCCTATTTTTTGCAGACGGAGGCCGCTCGCCAAGGCTCGTCCCATTCCGAGTCCGGCGGACGAACTTGGCCAGCCCCACCCCCCAAGGCTATAGCCCACCCGTTTTTGTGGCCATTTTCCACTGGACGAACATGGCGCCCCGGCCTTCGGGTGGTTAGTTTTGGGCGCGGCTGTGCCCGCGGCCTATTTTTGGCACACGGAGGCCACTCGTAAAGTCTCGCCCCATTCCGAGTCCGGCGGACGAACTTGGCCAGCCCCACCCCCCAAGGCTATAGCCCACCCGTTTTTGTGGCCTTTTTCCGCTGGACGAACTTGGCGCCCCGGCCTTGGTGAATTGATTAGTTTTGGGCGGCTGTGTCCCTTGACCTATTTTTGCTACAAACAGGCCACTACGCAAGTCTCGCCCCATTCGAGTCGGGACGACAGCCCCAACCCCAGGCATAAGCCCACCGTGTTTGTGGCCTTTTCCCACTTTATCGAAGTTGGCCCGACCTTGAGCGGTTATTTTAAGTGCGGACTGTGCCAGCGCCCCCCAGCACCACAGGCGCTGCGCAAAAAGGCGTTCCATTCCGGTCGGTGCGAACTGGCCAGCCCACCCCAGGCTATAGCCCACCGTTTTGTGGCCTTTTACTGCGGGCGAACTTGGCGCCCGGCCGGGCTGTTATTTTTGAAGCGCGGCCGCCGTGGTCTATTTTGGCACCACGAGGCCAATGTAAAGTCTTGCCACATTCCGAGTCCGGACGAACCAGCCAGCCCCCCCAAAGGCTATAGCCCACCCGTTTTGTGGCCTTTTTCGCTGGGCGAACATGGCGCCCGGCCTTGGCGGTTATTTGTGGTACGGCTGTGCCGCGGCCTATTTTGCAGGCAGGCGCTTGCCAAAACTTCGTCCCATTCCGAGTCGGCGGACGAAGCCGCCCCAACTATAGCCCACCCGTTTTGTGGCCATTTTCCACTGGCGAACATGGCGTGGCCTTGGTGGTTGAAGTTTTAGGCGGCAGCTGTGCCGCGGCCTATTTTGCACCGGAGGCCACTCGTAAAGTCGCCCCATTCCGAGTCGGCGGACGAACAGCCAACCCACCCCCAAGCTGCTATAGCCCACCCGTTTTGTGGCCTTTTTCGCTATGCGAACTTGGCGCCCGGCCTTGGCGGTTATTTTTTGTGTCGCTTGACTGTGCCGCGACTATTTTAGCACCACAGGCGCTTCGCAAAGGCTCGTCCCATTCGAGTCCGGCGGACGAACTTGGCTAAGCCCACCCCCAGGTATAGCCCACCCGTTTTGTGGCCCATTTTCCCTGGTGAACTTGGCGCCCCAGCCTTCGGGTGGTTATTTTTGGGCGCGGCTGTGCACACGGCCTATTTTTGGCACACGGAGGCCGTCGTAAAGTCTCGCCCCATTCCGAGTCCGACGGACGAACTTGGCCGGCCCCACCCGCCAAGGTTATAGCCCACCCGTTTTTGTGGCCTTTTTCCGATGGACAAACTTGGCGCCCCATCCTTCGTATGGTTATTTTTGGGTGCAGCTGTGCCCACGGCCTATTTTTGGCACACGGAGGCCGCTCGCAAAGTCTCGCCCCATTCCGAGTCCGGCGGACGAACTTGGCCAGCCCCACCCCCCAAGGCTATGCCCACCCGTTTTTGTGGCCTTTTTCCGCTGGTCGAACTTGGCGCCCCGGCCTTCGGGTGGTTAGTTTTCGTGGCCTATGCCCATGACCTATTTTTACGGAGGCCACTCGTAAGTCTCGCCCATTCCGGTCCAGCAGACGAACAGCCAACCCACCCCGAGGGTATAGCCACCCGTTTTGTGGCCTTTTTCGCTGCGAACATGGCGCCCGGCCTTGGCGGTTATTTTGTGGTGCGGCTGTGCCCCGGCCTATTTTTGTACACAGGCCGTTAGGGCTCGTCCCATTCAGTCAGCGGGACGAACAGCAACCCACCCCAGGCTATAGCCCACCGTTTTGTAGCCATTTTTCGCACGGGGCGAACTTGGCGCCCGGCCTTGGTGGTTATTTTGGCGCGGACTGTGCGCGGCCTATTTTTACGGCACTGCAGGCCGTCGTAAGCCTGCCCCATTCCGAGTCCGACAGACCGAACGGCGGCCCACCCCGAGGGTATAGCCCACCCGTTTTTGTGGCCTTTTTACGCGGGACGAACCTGGCGCCCCGGCCATCGGGCTGTTATTTTTGGGCGCGGCTGTGCCCGCGGCCTATTTTTCCCACACGGAGGCTGCTTGTAAAGTCTCGTCCCAGTCCGGGTCCGGCGGACGAACTTGGCCCGCCCCACCCCCCAAGGCTATAGCCCACCCGTTTTTGTGGCCTTTTTCCGCAGGACAAACTTGGCGCACCGGCCTTCGGGTGGTTATTTTTGGTTACGGCTGTACCCGAAGCGTATTATTGGCACACGGAGGCCGCTCGCGAAGTCTCGTCCCATTCCGAGTCTGGTGGACGAACTTGGCCAGCCCCACCCCCCAAGGCTATAGCCCACCCGTTTTTGTGGCCTTTTTCCACTGGACGAACTTGGCGTCCTGGCCTTCGGGTGGTTATTTTTGGGCGCGGCTGTGCACGCGGCCTATTTTTGGCACACGGAGGCCGTCGCAAAGTCTCGCCCCATTCCGAGTCCGGAGGACGAACTTGGCCAGCCCCACCCCCTAAGGCTATAGCCCACCATTTTTTGTGGCCTTTTTCCACTGGACGAACTTGGCGCCCCGGCCTTTGGATGGTTATTTTTGGGCGCGGCTGTGCACGCGGACTATTTTTGGCGCATGGAGGCCGTCGCAAAGTCTCGCCCCATTCCGAGTCCGGCAGACGAACTTGGCCAGCCCCACCCCCCAAGGCTATAGCCCACCCGTTTTTGTGGCCTTTTTCCGCGGGACGAACTCGGCGCCCCGGCCTTCGTTCTGTTATTTTTGGGTACGGCTGTGCCCGCGGCCTATGTTACCAGCACCGCGGATGGCACTTTCGATCTTGCCCCATTCAGGTCGGCAGACGAACTTGGCCAGCCCTACCCCCAGGCTATAGCCCACCCGTTTTGGCCTTTTTCCACTGGGCGAACTTAAGCGCCCGGCCTTGGTGGTTTTTTTGGCGGCTGTGCCGCGCAATATTTGCCCACAGGCGCGCAAAAGTCTCGCCCATTCGAGTCAGTAGACCCGAACTTGGCCCAGCCCACCGCCAAAAGGCTATAGCCCACCCGTTTTGTGGCCTTTTTCACGGGAACTTGGCGCCCGGCCTTGGTGGTTATTTTTGGGTCTTGGCTGTGCCAGCGGCCTATTTTCAACCCCACACCCACGGGAGGCTGCTTGTGGGGTCTCGTCCCAGTCCGGGTCGGCCAGACGAACTTAGCCGCCCACCCCAAGGCTATAGCCCACCCGTTTTGTATCGCCTTTTTCGGCTGGACGAACTCGGCTCCCCGGCCTTCGGGCGGTTTTTTAAGCGGCTGTGCCGCAGCTATATTTTACTGCAGGCCGCTGCATAAATCTATCCCCATTCAGTCGGCGGTAGGACGAACTTAGCCGCCCACCCCCAAAGGCTATAGCCACACCGTTTTTGTGGCCTTTCCTGTGGGCGAACTTGGCGCCCGGCCTGGGCGGTTATTTTAAGCGGCTGTGCGGTGACAATTGGCTACCGAGCCGTTCATAAGTCTCGCCCATTCAGGAGTCCGGTGGGCGAAGCTTGGCCTTCCGCCCCAAAGCTGCCGCCCGTTTTTATGGCCTTTTTCCCTGGGCGAACATGCCCCAACCTTGGTGGTTATTTTTGGCGTGGCTGTGCCCGCACCTATTTTAACTGCAGGCGTCATAAAGTCTCACCCCATTCCGAGTCGGCGAATGCAGCGTAACCCCCTGGCGATAGCCCACCCGTTTTTGTGGCATTTTTCCACCGGACGAACTTGGCGCCCCGGCCTTCGGGCGGTTATTTTTGGGTACGGCTGCACCCGCGGCCTATTTTTCCCACAAGGAGGCCGCTTGCAAAGGCTCGTACCAGTCCGGGTCCGGCGGACGAACTTGTATTACACCCCAGCTTTTGCTATAACCCGCCGTTTGTGGCCTTTTTCGCTGAGCGAACATGGCGCCCGGCCTTGACGGTTTGTTGTGGATGCTGTATGACCCTATTTTGCTGCAGGCAAAATTTCGCAAAACTCATCCCATTCCGTCCGTGCAGACGGCGAACTTATCGTACCCCAAAGAGGCTGCTTTTTGTGGCCATTTTCCTGGGGCGAACTTAGCGCCCCGGCCTTGGTGGTTATTTTCGGTCGGCTGTGCGGCTATTTTTACAACTGAGGCCGTCGTAAAGCCTCGCCCATTCCGGCGGAAATCGGCAGCTTGGCAACCCCACCCCCAGGCTATAGCCCCACGTTTTTGTGGCCTTTTTCGCATGGGGCGAACCTGGCGCCCGGCGCCGGGCCTGTTATTTTTGGCGGCGGCTGTGCCCGCGACCTATTTTGTTTTGTAAAGTCTCGCCCCATTCCGGAAGTCGGCCAGACGAACTAAACCAGCCCTCCAAAGGCGCTATACCACCGTTTTGTGGCCTTTTTCCGATGGGCAACATGGCGCCCGGCCTACGGTGGTTATTTTTTAGGCGCGTAGCGACCTATTTTGACTACAGGCAATCGCGAAGTCTACGCCCCATTCCGAGTCCGGTGAGACCCGAAACCAGCCCACCCCCCCGAGGATATAACCGCCCGTTTTTTGTGGCCTTTTTCCGTTGGACGAACTTGGCGCCCGGCCTTGAGGCGGTTCTTTCCAAATGTGACTATGGCAGCGCCTAATTTAACTTTACCAGGCGCTCGCAAAAGTCTGCGCCCATTCGGTCCCGAAACTTAGCCAACCGCCTCAGAGTCTATAGCCACCGTTTTGTGGCCTTTTCCGATGGATGAACATGGCTTTGACCTTGAGCAGTTATTTTTGGCGCAGCTTTGCATGACTATTTTTGGCACCTTTACGGAGACCCTGTAAAGTCGCGCCCATTCCCGGCGTCCGGCAGACGAACAGCCAGCCCACCCCAGGCCTTGCCCACCCGTTTTGTGGCCTTTTCCGCTGGGCGAACTTGGCGCCCGGCCTTGGTGGTTATTTTGGCTGTGCCCATAACCTATTTTTGACCTGAGGCTGCTGCGCAAAGTCTATCTCCATTCCGAGTCGGCCGGACGAACAAAGCCGCCCACCCCAAAGACTGCTATAGCCCACCGTTTTGTGGCCTTTTTTCACCGAGACGAACTTGGCGCCCGGCGCCGGGTGGTTATTTTAAGGCGGACTGTGGCGCTGACCTATTTAACTTTGCACAGGCCTCGCAAAAGTCTCGCCCATTCCGCGTCCGGACGGCGAACCAGCCCAGCCCGCTTTAAGGCTATTGCCCCCCGTTTTGTGGCCTTTTTCGCTGGGCGAACTTGGCGCCCGGCCTTGAGCGGTTATTTTTAAGCGGCGGCTGTGCCCGTACCTTGCGAAATTTTGATGCGGAGCGCCCGCATAATCTAGCCCCATTCGAGTCGGCGGACAGAGCCGACCCCCCAGCGCTATACCCACCGTTTTGTGGCCTTTTTCCACCGGACGAACTTGGCGTGACCCGCCTTGGTGGTTATTTTTGGCGCGGCTGTGGCGCGGCCTTATTTAACTGCAGGCCCCTACGCAAAAGTCTCGCCCCATTCGCGTCCGGAGATGAACTTAGCCCCCAAAGGCTATTGCCCACCCGTTTTTGTGGCCTTTTTCCGATGGATGAACATGGCGCCCCGGCCTTCGGGCAGTTATTTTTGGGCGCAGCTTTGCCCGCGGCCTATTTTTGGCACACGGAGACCACTCGCAAAGTCTCTCCCCATTCCGAGTCCGGCGGACGAACTTGGCCAGCCCCACCCCCCAAGGCTATAGCCCACCCGTTTTTGTGCCCTTTTTCCGGTGCACAAACTTGGCGCCCCGGCCTAAGGGCGGATATTTTTTTGCAAGCGGCGGCTGTGGCAGCAAGGCATGACTATTTTCCCAACACCACGGAAAGGCCCTCGCAAAAGTCTAAGCCCCATTCCGCGTCCGGTGACGAGCAGCCCACCCCCAAAAGGCTGTTGCCCACCCGTTTTGGGGCCTTTTTCGTCTGGACGAACTTGGCGCCCGACCTTGAGGCGGTTATTTTAAGCGGCGGCTGTGCCGCAGCCTATTTTCCAGCACCTGAGCTGCATGCGCCAAAGTCTATCTCCATTCCGAGTCCGGCCAGACGAACTCGCCGCCCACCCCAAAGGCTATAGCCCACCCGTTTTGTGGCCTTTTTTCCACGGACGAACTTGGCGCCCGGCCTTGGTGGTTATTTTTAGGCGCGGCTGTAGCCGCAGCTTCCTGGCCCCCCAACTGCGGAGGCCCCTACGCAAAGTCTCGCCCCATTCGCGTCCGGCGACGAAACTTAGCCCACCCCAAAGGCTGTGCCCCACCGTTTTTGTGGCCTTTTTCCGCTGGAGCGCTTGGCGCCCCAGCCTTGAGGCGGTTATTTTTAGCGGCTGTGCCGTTACCTTATTTTTGATGCGGAGGCCGCCCGCATAAAGTCTAACCCATTCCGAGGTCCGGGGACGAACTTAGCCCGCCCGCCCCAGGCTATCAGCCCACCCGTTTTTGTGGCCTTTTCGAACTTTTGGTGGATTATTTTTGGGCGCGGCGGTAGGCTGACATATTTCTAACTTTACAGGCCCTAAAGTCTACGCCCGTTCCGCGTCGGTGACGAACTTAGCCAACCCAGCTGTATTGCACCGTTTTTGTGGCCTTTTCCGCTGGAGCGAACTTGGCACCTTCGGGCGGTTATTTTTAGCAGCGGCTGTGCCCGTACCTTATTTTGATGCGAGCCGCCGCAAAATCTAACCGTTCATTCAGTCCGGCGGACGAACTTAGCCCTTAGGCTATAACGCGTTTTGTGGCCTTTTTCCACGGACGAACATGGCGCCCGCCTTGAGCGGTTTTAAGCGCCTGTGCCCCGCGGTCTATTTTGGTACCGGAGCCGCAAAAAGCCCCATTCCGAGTCCGGCCAGACGAACAGCCATCCCACGGCTATAGCCCACCCGTTTTTGTGGCCTTTTTCCGACGGACGAACTTGGCGCCCCGGTGGTTATTTTTACCACCGAAGCCACTGCCAAGTCTCTCCCCATTCCGAGACGGCGTCGAACTTGGCCAGCCCCACCCCCCAAGGCTATAGCCACACGTTTTGTGGCCTCTTTCGAAGGGGCGAAGTTGGCGCCCAACCGCTCGGTTATTTTTGAAGCGGCTGTGCCGCGCCTATGCTTTGGCAAAGAGACCACTACGCAAAAGTCTCGCCCCATTCCGAGACCGGCGGACGAACTTGTCAGCCCCACCCCCCAAGGCTATAGTCCACCCGTTTTTGCGGCCTTTTTCCGCAGGATAAACTTGGCGCCCCGGCCTTCGGGCGGTTATTTTTTGGCGCGGCTGTGCCCGCGGCCTATTTTTGGCACACGGAGACCGCTCACAAAGTCTCGCCCCATTCATAGTCCGGCGGACGAACTTGGCCAACCCCACCCCCCAAGGCTATAGCCCACCCGTTTTTGTGGCCTTTTTCCGCTGGACGAACTTGGCGCCCCGGCCTAAGGGCGGTTATTTTTGGGCGCGGCTGTGCCCGTACCCTATTTTTGGCACACGGAGGCCGCTCGCAAAGTCTATCCCCATTCCGAGTCCGGCGGACGAACTTGGCCCGCCCCACCCCCCAAGGCTATAGCCCACCCGTTTTTGTGGCCTTTTTCCGCTGGACGAACTTGGCGCCCCAGCCTTCGGGCGGTTATTTTTTAGTGGCTTGCGGCCCAGCCTATTTTTGGCACAGGCGCTGCAATTCTATCCCCATTCCTGAATCCGGCGATCGGCCTTAGCCCGCCCACACCCCAAACCCCACCTGTTGTAGCAGCCTTTTTCCGCTGGGCGAACTTGGCGCCCGGCAAGCGGTTATTTTGGGCGGCTGTTTCCGTACCCTATTGCTTTTGGCACAGGCAGCGCTGCCGTCTATCCCCATTAAGTCCGTGGAGCGAACAGCCGCCCCTGAGCTATACCCCTTTGCGTTTTGGTGCCCTTATTCCGCTGGGCGTTTGGCCCCACCTTGGGCGGTTATTTTTTGCGGCGGCTGTGTGCAGCTTATTTTGGCACAGGCGCTCGCAAAGTCTATCCCATTCCTGAGTCCGTGGACGATCTTAGCCCACCCCAAACTATAGCCCACCGATTTTGTAGCCTATTTCCGCTGGGCGAACTTGGCGCCCCAACCAGGCGATTATTTTTTGGGCGGCTGTGCCCATGACCTATTTTTAATCTTGTGAGGCCGCCCATAAGTCGAGTCCCACTCCGAGTCCGGCGGGACGAACAGCCGCCCGCCCCAGGCTATAGCCCACCGTATTTGTGGCGTTTTTCGCAGAGACGAACTTGGCGCCCCACCTTGAGAGGCGGTTATTTTTAGCGCGGCTGTGCCCGCATGACCTATTTTGGTGAGCCGCTTTCGCAAAGTCGAGTCCCACTCCGAGTCCGGCGGACGAACTTGGCCCGCCCCACCCCCCAAGGCTATAGCCCACCTGTTTTTGTGGCCTTTTTCCGCTGGATGAACTTGGCGCACGGCCTAAGGGCGGTTATTTTTGGGCGCGGCTGTGCCCGTAGCCTAGTTTTGGCCACACCAGGCGCTTGCAAGTCTATCCCCAATCGAGTCCGGCGGACGAACTTGGCCCCATCCCCAAAGGCTACAGCCCACCGTTTTTGTAGCCTTTTCCGCTGGCGAACTAGGCTCCCGGCCTTGGCCCGGTTATTATTAAGCGCGGCTGTGCAGCAACCTGGCCACAGCACCAGGCTGCTCGCAAGTCTCGCCCCATTCCGAGTCGGCGAACATAGCCGCCCCTCAAGGCTATAGCCCACCCGTTTTTGTGGCCTTTTTCCAGTGGACGAACTTGGCGCCCCGGCCTTCGGATGGTTATTTTTGGGCGCGGCAGTGCACGCGGCCGATTTTTGGCACCTGCGGAGCCGTCGCATAAAAAGTCTCGCCCATTCGAGTCGGTGACGCAGCCACCCACCCCAGGCTATAGCCACCCGTTTTTGGCATTTTTTCGAGGGGCGAACTTGGCGTGCCTTGGAAGGATTATTTTTGGCGGCGGCTGTGCCGCATGCCTATTTTCTGGCAGGCCGTCATGTAAAAGTCTCACCCCATTCGAGTCGGTGGAGCGAACTTGGCCAACCCACCCCCATATAGCCCACCACGTTTTGTGGCCTATTTCATGTGGACGAACTTGGCGCCCGGCATTGCTGTTATTTTTAGGCGTTGTGCCACCCGCAGCTTCTTTAACACAGAACCGCTCTGAAGTCTACGCCCCATTCATAGTCGGACGAACTTGTAACCACCCCAAGGCTATAGCCCACCCGTTTTTGTGGCCTTTTTCCGCTGGACGAACTTGGCGCCCCGGCCTAAGGGCGGTTATTTTTGGGCGCGGCTGTGCCCGTACCCTATTTTTGGCACACGGAGGCCGCTCGCAAAGTCTATCCCCATTCCGAGTCCGGCGGACGAACAGCCGCCCACCCCAGGCTATACCCCACCGTTTTGTGCCCTTTTTCACGCTGGGCGAACTTGGCGCCCCACCTTGAGGCGGTTATTTTTGGTGACTGTGCCCGCAGCTTATTTTAGCACCAGGCCGCTTTCATAAAGTCTATCCCCATTCCTAGTCCGGCGGACGATCTTGGCCCGCCCCACCCCCCAAGGCTATAGCCCACCCGATTTTGTGGCCTATTTCCGCTGGAAGAACTTAGCTCCCCAGCCTTGAGCGGTTATTTTTAGGCGGCGGCTGTGCCTTAACCTATTTTTGATGCAGCAGGCTCATAAAGTCGAGTCCCCTCCAGTCGGCGGACGAACTTGGCCGCCCCCCCCAAACTATAGCCCACCCGTATTTGTGGCGTTTTTCCGCTGGAAGAAATTGGAGCCCCAACCTTGGTGATTATTTTTGGCGGCAGCTGTGCCCTATTTTGAGGCGCTGTAAAAAGTCGAGTCCCACTCCGAGTCCGGCGGACGAACTTGGCCCGCCCCACCCCCCAAGGCTATAGCCCACCTGTTTTTGTGGCCTTTTTCCGCTGGATGAACTTGGCGCACGGCCTAAGGGCGGTTATTTTTGGGCGCGGCTGTGCCCGCAGCCTATTTTTGGCACACGGAGGCTGCTTGCAAAGTCTATCCCCATTCCGAGTCCGGCGGACGAACTTGGCCAGCCCCACCCCCCAAGGCTACACCCACCCGTTTTTGTCGCCTTTTTCCGCTGGACGAACAAACTCCCAGCCTTGGGGACGGTTATTATTAAGCGGCTGTGCCGCAGCCTATTTTAGCACACAGGCTGCTGCAAGTCTCGCCCATTCCGAGTCGGCAGACGAACAGCCACCCCCCAAGGCTATAGCCCACCCGTTTTTGTGGCATTTTTCCGAGGGACGAACTTGGCGCCCCGGCCTTCGGATGGTTATTTTTGGGCGCGGCTGTGCACGCGGCCTATTTTTGGCACACGGAGGCCGTCGCAAAGTCTCACCCCATTCCGAGTCCGGTGGACGAACCCACCCCCAAGAGCTATAGCCCACCCGTTTTTGTGGCATTTTTCGAGGACGAACTTGGCGCCCGACGCCGGATGGTTATTTTTGGCGGCTGTGCGCGGCCTATTTTTAACTGCAGGCCGTCGCAAAGTCTCACCCCATTCCGAGTCCGGTGGACGAACTTGGCCAACCCCACCCCCCAAGGATATAGCCCACCCGTTTTTGTGGCCTTTTTCCGCGGGACGAACTTGGCGCCCCGGCATTCGGGCTGTTATTTTTGGCCGCGGCTGTGCCACGGCCTATTTTTGGTACAAGGAGACCACTCGCAAAGTCTCGTCCCATTCCGAGACCGGCGGAAGAACTTGGCCTGCCAGCCCAGGCTATACCCACCGTTTTGTGGCCTTTTCGCATGGGACAAACTTGGCTTGACCTTGAGGCGGTTATTTTAAGCGGCTGTGCCCAGCTATTTTACCTGCAGGCCGCTCAAATGTCGCCCCATTCTGGTCTGGCGGACGAACTTGGCCCCCCCAAGGCTATAGCCCCAGTTTTTGTGGCCTTTTTCCGGTGGGCCGAAGTTGGGCGCCCGGCCTAAAGGCGGTTATTTTTAGCGGCTCTGCCAGCGGACCTTTTAACACGAGGCCTTTCGCAAAGTCTCGTCACATTCGAGTCAGGGGACGAACCTGCACCCCCAGCCTGCTATAACCCACCCGTTTTGTGGCCTTTTTTCCCTTTGGCGAACTTGGCGCCCGGACCTTGGTGGTTATTTTTGGCGGCGGCTGCGCGTAGCCTACCACAGGCCAATCACAGTCGCCCCATTCTGAGTCCGGACGAACAGCCCCCCAAAGGCTATAGCCCACCTGTTTTGTGCCTTTTTCACGACGAACTTGGCGCCCCAGCCTTCGGGCGGTTATTTTTGGGCGCAGCTGTGCCCGCGGTCTATTTTTGAAGCGGAGCTGCTTTGTAAAGTCTAACCCATTCGGTCCGGCGGGCAGACGAACAGCCCGCCCCCAAAGGCTATAGCCGCCACCGTTTTGTAGCCTTTTTTCCACGGATGAACTTGGCGCCCGACCTTCGAGGTTATTTTTGGCGCAGCTGTGCCCTTGGTCTATTTTTGTGCGGAAGGCGCTCGCAAAAGTCTACCCCATTCGAGTCCGGCCCGGGCGAACTTGGCCCGCCCAAGGCTATAGCCCACCCGTTTTTGTGGCCTTTTTCCGCTGGACGAACTTGGCGCCCCGGCCTTCGGGCGGTTATTTTTGGCGCGGCTGTGCCCGCAGCCTATTTTTGGCACACGGAGGCTGCTCGCAAAGTCTATCTCCATTCCGAGTCCGGCGGACGAACTAGGCCCGCCCCCGAGCTAGCCCACCCGTTTTGTGGCCTTTTTTCCGCTGGGCGAACTTGGCGCTTGACGCCCGTGTGGTTATTTTTTGGAGTGCGGCTGTGCCTGGCACAGCGCAGGCGCTCGGAAAGTCCCGTCCCATTCCGTTTCTGGCCAGACGAACAGCCAGCCCACCCCGCTGAAGCTGTGCCCACCGTTTTGTGGCCTTTTTCCGCGGGACGAACTTGGCGCCCCGGCATTCGGGCTGTTATTTTTGGGCGCGGCTGTGCCACGGCCTATTTTTGGCACACGGAGACCGCTCACAAAGTCTCGCCCCATTCATAGTCCGGCGGACGAACTTGGCCAACCCCACCCCCCAAGGCTATAGCCCACCCGTTTTTGTGGCCTTTTTCCACTGGATGAACTTGGCGCCCCGGCCTTCGGGCGGTTATTTTGGAAGCGGGCTGCGCCGTAGCTAACAGCACCTGCAGGCCAATCCGAAGTCTCGCCCCATTCGAGTCCGGGACGAACTTGCCGCAACCCCCAAAGCTGCCACCCGTTTTGTGGCCTTTTCACCCGGACGAACTTGGCGCCCGGCCTTGAGGCGGTTATTTTAGTAGCGCAGCTGTGCCCTCTATTTTGATGCGGGCCGCTCAAAAACTCGTCCCATTCCGAGTCGGCCAGACGAACTTAGCCTCCCCCAAGGCTATAAGCCCACACGTGTTGTGGCCTTTTTCGCTGAACGAACTTGGCGCCCCAGCCTTCGCGGTTATTTTTTAGCGCGGCTGTGCCCGCAGCCTATTACAGCACCGGAGGCGCTCGCAAAGTCTATCCCATTCCGAGTGAACAGCCGCCCGCCCCAAGGCTATAAGCCCACCCGTTTTCTGCCCTTTCGCTGGACGAACGGCGCCCCAGCCTTGGCGGTTATTTTTGGCGCGGCTGTGCCAGCCTAGCACTGCGAGGCCGCCAAAAGTCTATCCCCATTCCTAGTCCGGCCGGACGTCTTAGCCCACCCCAACTATAGCCACCTGTTTTGTAGCCTTTTGGCTGGGCGAACATGGCGCCCCCCTGGCGGTTATTTTAGGCGGCTGTGCGTACCCTATTTTTGGCACGCGAGAGCGCTCATAAAGTCTACCCCCATTCCGAGTCCGTCAGGCAGACGAACAGCCGCCCACCTCCCAAGGCTATACCCCACCAGTTTTTGTGCCCTTTTTCCGCTGGACGAACATGGCGCCCCAGCCTTCGGGCGGTTATTTTTGGGCGCGGCTGTGCCCGCAGCTTATTTTTGGCACGGGGCGCTTAAAGTCTATCCCCATTCCAGTCCGGCAGACGAACTTAGCCGCCCGCCCCCAAGGCTATAGCCCACCGTTTTCTGCCTTTTCCGCTGGAGCGAACTTGGCGCCCCAGCCTTGATTATTTTTAGCAGCGGCTGTGCCCGCAGCCTATTTTGGCACCACAGGCCGCATAAAGTCTATCCCCATTCCTAGTCCGTGGACGATCTTCCCGCCCCCAGGCCCACCTGTTTTTTCGGCCTTTGGCTGGGCGAACATGGCCCGGCCTAAGCGGTTATTTTGGCGGCGGCTGTGCCCGTGCCCTATTTTAGCAACGGAGGCCGCTTCGCCATAAAGTCTACCCCATTCGATCCGTCAGACGAACTTAGCCCCCATCCCGGCTATACCCCGTTTTTGTGCCTTTTTCTGGCTGGGCGAACATGGCGACCTTGAGGCGGTTATTTTTTGGTAGCGGCTGTGCCGCAGCTTATTTTTGCACCAGGCCGCTTAAATCTATCCCCATTCCTAGTCCGGCGGACGATCTTGGCCCGCCCCACCCCCCAAGGCTATAGCCCACCGGATTTTGTGGCCTATTTCCGCTGGACGAACTTGGCGCCCCAGCCTTCGGGCGGTTATTTTTGGGCGCGGCTGTGCCCGCGGCCTATTTTTGGTACGCGGAGGCCGCTCGCAAAGTCGAGTCCCACTCCGAGTCCGGCGGACGAACTTGGCCCGCCCCACCCCCCAAGGCTATAGCCCACCCGTATTTGTGGCCTTTTTCCGCTGGACGAACTTGGCGCCCCAGCCTTCGGGCGGTTATTTTTGGGCGCGGCTGTGCCCGCAGCCTATTTTTGGCACACGGAGGCCGCTCGCAAAGTCTATCCCCATTCCGAGTCCGGCGGACGAACTTGGCCCGCCCCACCCCCCAAGGCTATAGCCCACCTGTTTTTGTGGCCTTTTTCCGCTGGACGAACTTGGCGCCCCGGCCTAAGGGCGGTTATTTTTGGGCGCGGCTGTGCCCGCAGCCTATTTTTGGCACACGTAGGCCGCTCGCAAAGTCTATCCCCATTCCGAGTCCGGCGGACGAACTTGACCCGCCCGACCTCCCAAGGCTATAGCCCACCCGTTTTTGTGCCCTTTTTCCGCTGGACGAACTTGGCGCCCCAGCCTTCGTGCGGTTATTTTTGGGCGCGGCTGTGCCCGCGGCCTATTTTTGGCACACCGAGGCCGCTCGCAAAGTCTCGTCCCATTCCGTTTGCGGCGGACGAACAGCCAGCCCCACCCCTAGGCGCCCATCCGTTTTTTGGCCTTTTTCGCTGGTGAACTTGGCGCCCGGCCTTGGGTTGTTATTTTTAGGCGCCGCTCTTTTGCGCGCCTATTTTGCAGGCCGCTCAAAGCTTCGTCCCATTCCAGTCGGCCAGACGAACAGCCCCCTCCCCAAAGGCTATAACCCCCGTATTGTGGCCTTTTTCGCTGGGCGAACTTGGCGCCCCAGCCTTGAGCGGTTATTTTTAGGCGGCTGTGCCCCGTAAGCCTATTTTTGGCACGCAGGCCTTTCGCAAAGTCTATCCCCATTCGAGTCCGGCGGACGAAGCAGCCCGCCCACCCCCAGGCTATACCCCACCCGTTTTGGTGCCCTTATTCCGCTGGACGAACTTGGCGCCCCAGCCTTCGGGCGGTTATTTTTGGGCGCGGCTGTGCCCGCAGCTTATTTTTGGCACACGGAGGCCGCTCGCAAAGTCTATCCCCATTCCTAGTCCGGCGGACGATCTTGGCCCGCCCCACCCCCCAAGGCTATAGCCCACCGGATTTTGTGGCCTATTTCCGCTGGACGAACTTGGCGCGGCCTTCGTGCGGTTATATTTCGGCGGCTGTGCCGCGGCTATTTTAACGGCAGGCGCCGTCTCGTCCCATTCCATTTACGGCCAGACGAAGCCAGCCCGCTGAGCTATAACCACCGTTTGCCTTTTTCCGCTGGGCGAACTTGGCGCCCGCCTAAGGCGGTTATTTTAGCGGCTGTGCCGTACTATTTTTGGCACCAGGCGCTTCGCAAAGTCTATCCCCATTCCGAGTCGGCGGACCGAACTTGCCCGCCCGCCCCAAGGCTATAGCCCACCCGTTTTCTGCCCTTTTCGCTGGGCGAACTTGGCGCCCAACCTTGGCGGGGCGCGGCTGTGCCCGCGGCCTATTTTGGCACCGCAGGCCGCTTTCATAAAGTCTATCCCCATTCCTAGTCGGCGGGCGATCTTAGCCCGCCCCCCAAACTATAGTCCACCGTTTTGTGGCCTTTTCCGCAGGACAAACTTGGCGCCCGGACCTTGCGGTTATTTTAGCGGCGGCTGTGCCCTTATTTTACGCACCGCGAGACCGCTCACAAAGTCTCGCCCATTCAGTCCGGCGGACGAACAGCCAACCCACCCCAAGGCTATAACCCCCGTTTTGTGGCCTTTTCGCTGGGCGAACTTGGCGCCCGAAGAGGCGGTTATTTTAAGCGGCTGTGCCGTACCCTTTTGGCACTGCGAGGCGCTTCGCAAGTCTATCCCCATTCGAGTCCGGCGGGCGACGGGCATCCGCCCACCCCGAGGCTATAACCCCGCTTTTCCGCCCTTTTTCCGCTGGACGAACTTGGCGCCCCAGCCTTCGGGCGGTTATTTTTGGGGGCGGCTGTGCCCGCGGCCTAAATTTTGCACCACAGGCGCTCGCCAAATCTATCCCCATTCCCTAATCCGGCCCTTAACCCCAGTATAACGCTGTTTTTGTGGCCTTTTTCAGCTGGCCGAACTTGGCGCCCGGCTAAGGCGGTTATTTTTAGGCGGCGGCTGTGCCGTACCTATTTTACACAGGCACTTCGCAAAGTCTATCCCCATTAAGTCCGTCGGACGAGAACCGCCCGCCCTCCCAAGGCTATACCCCACCCGTTTTTGTGCCCTTTTTCCGCTGGACGAACTTGGCGCCCCAGCCTTCGTGCGGTTATTTTTGGGCGCGGCTGTGCCCGCGGCCTATTTTTGGCACACCGAGGCCGCTCGCAAAGTCTCGTCCCATTCCGTTTGCGGCGGACGAACTTGGCCAGCCCCACCCCCCTAGGCTATAGCCCATCCGTTTTTGTGGCCTTTTTCCGCTGGTCGAACTTGGCGCCCCGGCCTTCGGGTTGTTATTTTTGGGTGCCGCTGCGCCCGCGGCCTATTTTTGTCACACGGAGGCCGCTCACAAAGGCTCGTCCCATTCCGAGTCCAGACCAAGCCAGCCCTCCCCCCAGGCTATAGCCCACCCGTATTTGTGGCCTTTTTCCGCTGGACGAACTTGGCGCCCCCAGGCTGATTATTTTTAGTAGCGGCTGTGCCGCGCCTATTTACAGCACCAGGCCGCTTTCGCAATCTATCCCCAAGTCGGCGGCCAGGCCGACGAGCCCCGCCCGGTAACCCCGCGTTTTTCTGCCACTTTGCTGGGCCGAACTTGGCGCCCCAGCCCGGCAGTTATTTTTTAAGCGGCGGCTGTGCCGCCCCAAGGCGCCGCAGCCGCTTCGCAAAGTCTATCCCCATTCCGGTCCAGGCGCTATCTTTTTAGCCGCCCCCACGCAGGCATAAAGTCTATCCCCATTTGTCCGTTTGTACATGGGCGAGCGGCGACCAACCGGGCTGCCGCCCAACTTCATTCGGCGGACTGGCCCGCCCGCCCCGAGCGGGCAAGGCCCGCGGTCCTATTACCCGCCGCCTTCACGGGCCGCTTGCAAAGTCTATCCCCATTCGAGTCGGCAGACCAGCCCCCCAAGGCTATCCCACCTGTTATTGTGGCCTTTTTCCGCTGGATGAACTTGGCGCCCCCTAGCGGTTATTTTTGGCGGCTGTTACCTTTTTGTCGGCGGACGAAGACCATACGCATAACCCCACCCTGTGCCCATTTTCGGGCGAACGGCGCCTTGCCCACCTGCAAGTGCCCAGCCCACCCCAGGCTATAGCCCACGGATTTTGTGGCAGCCTATTCCGCTGGGCGAACTTGGCGACCCCACGGATTATTTTGGCGTTTGACTGGCCGAGCGCTTTAAAAGTCGAGTCCCACTCCGAGTGGCGGAACTTGGCCCGCCCACCCCCAAGGCTATACCCACCCGTATTTGTGGCCTTTTTCCTGGAGAACTTGGCCCCAGCTTAACCTTGAGGCGGTTATTTTTGGCGGCTGTGCCGCAGCCTACGGCACACTTTGGAGGCGCTTGCAAAGTCTATCCCATTCGGTCGGCGGACGAACAGCCGCCCACCCCTGAGCTATAGCCCCCTGTTTTGTGGCCTTTTTCCGCTGGATGGACTTGGCGCCACCTAAGAGGCGGTTATTTTGGGCGGCTGTGCCGCAGCCTATTTTAGCACCACCGCGTGGGCCATTCATGAAGTCTATCCCCATTCCGAGTTCAGGCTATCGTTTTTTGTGCCCTTTTTCAGAACTTGGCGCCCCGGCCTTGATGCGGTTATTTTGAAGCGCGGCTGTGCGCTATTGACTTAACTTTCCAACACACCGAGGCTGCGCAAAAGTCTCGTCCCATTCAATTTGGCGGCGGGCCGAACAGCCAGCCCCACCCCTGAGCTAAGCCCCATCCGTTTTGTAGCCTTTCCGGTGTTTGGCGCCCCCTTGAGTTGTTATTTTTAAGCGCCGCTTCTTTCGCGGCTATTTTGTCACAGGCGCTCACAAAACTCGTCCCATTCCGAGTCCCGAACAGCCTTCCCTCCGAGCTATAGCCACCCGTATTTGTCCTTTCCCGTGGGCGAAGCCTTGGCGGTTAGCCACAAGCGGCCTTATGGCTGGCACCACCAGGCCTTTCGCTCTATCTCATTCCGAGTCGGCAGACGAAGCCGCCCCACCCCAAAGGCTATACCCACCGTTTTGTGCCTTTTTCGCTGGCCTAAGCCAGCGGTTATTTTTTGGGCTTGGCTGTGCCGCCTATTTTTTGGCACCACGGACGCTTCATCGAAATCTATCCCATTCCTAGTCGGCCTTTAAATCTTTACCCCTGGCTATAGCCACGTTTTGTGGCCTTTTTTCCGCTGTAACGAACTTGCGCCCCGGCCTTCGTCTTGGTTATATTTGGTAGCGGCTGTGCCCATGCTGGCCCTCCCTATCCATGGCCAGCCCCACCCCTGGCTTTTGTGGCCTTTTTCGCTGGTCGAACTTGGCGCCCGGCCTTGGTTTCTTATTTTTGGCGCTGCGCAGCTATTTTGTCTACGCAGGCCGCTAAAACCAAAGCTTCGTTATTCCGAAGTCGGCGGCGAACTTGGCCTGCCCCCAAGGCTATAGCCCACCCGTTTTTGTGGCCCTTTCCCGCTGGACGAACATGGCGCCCTGGCCTTCGGTCGGGTTACGGAATGCGGCTTTGTCGCGGCTAATATTTTTAGCTGGCCCACAGAGAGCCACTCGAAAGTCTCGCCCATTCCGAGTCCGGCGGACGAACTTCCAGCCCGCCCGCCCCCGGTATTTATAGCCCGCGTTTTTGTTGCCTTTTCCTTTGGGACGAACGGCCCGACGCCCTTGGTGGTTATTGTTGGCGGCGACGGCCTGAGCACGAGCCGCTGTAGCTAAAGTCTCACCCATTCGAGTCCGGGACGAACTTGGCCCCGCCCCAGGCTATAGCCCACCGTTTTTGTGGCCTTTTCCATTGAACGAACTTGGCGCCCGGCCTTGGATGAATTATTTTTGCGGCGGCGGCTGTGTGCGCGGCCTGAATTTTCTGGAGAGGCCGTCGCAAAGTCTCACCCCATTAGAGTCCGGCGGGACGAACAGCCAACCCCGGGCTATAGACCACCCGTTTTGTGGCCTTTTCCAGAGACGGGAACTTGGCGCCCGGCCTTGACCTTGGACTGTTATTTTTACGCAACTGTGCCCCCCAGACCACTACGAAGGCCGCTGCGCAAAGTCTATCATTCCGAGTCCGGCCAGACGAACTTGGCCGCCCACCCCCAAGCTATAACACGGTTTTTGTGTCCTTTTTCCGCTTGATGAACTTGGCGCCCCGGCCTTCGGGGCGGTTATTTGTGGGTGCGGCTTTGCTTACGGCTTATTTTTGGCACCGCAGGCGCTTCGCAAAGTCGTCCCATTTCTATTCGTGACAAACAGCCCCCAAAGCCTATAGCCCACCCGTTTTGTGGCCTTTTCGCTGAGCGAACATGGCGCCCGGCCTTGGCGGATATTTGTAGGCAAGAGCTTTGCCTCTGACCTATTTTGAGCGGGCGCCGCTGTCACAAAAGTCTCGCCCCATTAAAAGAACGAGACGGCGTCTGAACTTAGCCAGCCCCACCCCCAAGCTATAACCGTTTGTCCCCTTTTCCGAACTTTGGCGCCCTAGCCTTGGCGGTTATTTTTAAGCAGATGTGCCGCCCATGACTATTTTTACAGGCGCTCGCAAATTCTCCCCCCATTCCTAGTCCGGCGGACGAACTTGGCCAACCCCCACCCCCCAAGGCTATGCCTACCCGTTTTTGTGGCCTTTTTCCGCTGGACGTCCATGGCGACCCGGCCTTCGGGCGGTTATTTTTGGGCGCGGCTTTGCCTGTGGCCTATTTTTGGCACACGGAGGCCGCTCGCAGAGTCTCGTCCCATTCCGAGTCCGGCGGACGAACTTGCCCAGCCCCAGCCCCGAAGGCTATAGCCCACCCGTTTTTGTGGCCTTTTTCCGATGGACGAACATGGCGCCCCGGCCTTCGGGCGGTTATTTTTAAGATGCGGTTTGCCCATGACCTATTTTAACATGCAGGCCACTCGCAAAGTCTCGCCCCATTCCGAGTCCGGCGGATGAACTTGGCCCGCCCCACCCCCCAAGGCTATAGCCCACCTGTTTTTGTGCCTTTTTCCGCTGGATGAACTTGGCGCCCGGCCTTCGGGTGGTTATTTTTGGCGGCGGCTGCGCCCATGGCTTATTTTTGGCATCTGAGGCGCTTGCAAAAGTCTCACCCCATTCAGTCGGCGGACCCGAACAGCCAGCCCCAACCCCCAAAGGCCCCACCGTTTTTGTGGCCTTTTTCCGCTAGAACAGCAACCCGCCTTGACCTTGGTGGTTATTTTTGGGTGGCTGTGCCGTGGTTTTGGCACACGAGGCCACTTTCGCTGATGTCACCCCATTCGAGTCGGCGGACGACTTGGCAGCCCCAACCCCATGGCTATAGCCCACCCGTTTTGTGGCCTTTTCCGCTGGGCGAACTTGGCGACG
Organism: Citrus cavaleriei; assembly: GCA_030448925.1. Lineage (NCBI taxonomy): Eukaryota > Viridiplantae > Streptophyta > Magnoliopsida > Sapindales > Rutaceae > Citrus > Citrus cavaleriei. Next base: position 62,018 of record JAUJEN010000117.1, on the reverse strand, counting down.
CCCGGTGTTGTTATTTTTGGGTGCGGCTGTCTTTGGACCTATATTTAGCACATGAGGCCGCTTCGCAAAATGTATCGTCCCATTCAGTCGGCAGCCGGACGAACATAGCCCAACCCCATCCCCAGCTATCCACCGTTTTTGTGCCTTTCGCTGGAGCGAACTTGGCGCCCGGCCTTGGTGGTCATTTTTGAGTGCAGCTTTGCCGCAACCTATTTTTGGCGGATGGAGGCCGCTCGCAAAGTATCGTCCCATTCCGAGTCCGGCGGACGAACATGGCCAGCCCCACTCCCCAAGGCTATATATATAGCCCACCCGTTTTTGTGCCTTTTTCCGCTGGTCGAACTTGGCGCCACGGACTTCGGGTGGTTATTTTTTGGCGGCGGCTGTGCCTGCCTATTTTAGCATCTGAGCCGCTGTAGTCTCCCCATTCAAATCGGCCAGCGGAAGAACTTGCCAGCCCCCACCCCGAGCCCACCCGTTTTTGTGGCCTTTTTCGCTGGGCAGAACTTGCGCTTGACCTTGGTGGTTATTTTTGAGTGCGGCTGTGCCTGGCCTATATTTGGCACATAGAGCGGCAAAATGTCGTCCCATTCGAGTCGTGACCGAACATAGCCAACCCGCCCCAAGGCTATAGCCCACCGTTTTGTGCCTTTTCCGTTGGGCGAACTTGGCGCCCGGACGCTTGGTGGTTATTTTAGGTTCGGCTTTGCCACGGCCTATTTTGGCGGATGGGCGCTTCGCAAAAGTCTCGTCCCATACGAGTCGGCGGATGAACAGCCAGCCCACCCCAAGGCTGCCAGCCCACCCGTTTTGTGCCTTTTTCTGCTGGTGAACTTGGCCCAGACTTGGTGGTTATTTTGGCGGCGGCATGCCCAGGCCTATTTTGACGCATCTGACTGTAAAGTCTCACCCCATTCGAGTCGGCCGTGAAGAACTTGGCCACCCACCCCCAAAGGCCCACCATTTTGTGGCCTTTTCCGCTGGATGAACAACCTTGACCTTTGGGTGGGTATTTTTAGGCGTGCTGTGCCCTCGAGCCTATTACACGGCACATGGCCACTAAAGTCTCGCCCATTCGAGCCAGCGACGAACTTGACAGCCAGCCCCCCCATGGCTATAGCCCACCCATTTTGTGGCCTTTTTCGCTGGACGAACTTGGCGCCCCGGCCTTTGGGTGGTTATTTTTGGGTGCGTCTGTACCCACGGCCTATATTTGGCGCATGGAGGCCGCTCGCAAAGTCTCGTCCCATTCCGAGTCCGGCGGACGAACATGGCCAGCCCTATCCCCCAAGGCTATAGCCCACCCGTTTTTGTGCCTTTTTCCGCTGGTCGAACTTGGCAACCCGGCCTTCGGGTGGTTATTTTTGGCGGCGGCAGTGCCCACGGCCTATTTTTGGCATCTGAGCCGCTTCGCAAGTCTCACCCCATTCGAGTCGGCGGAAGAACGTAGCCCCACCCCCAGGCCCACCCGTTTTGTGGCCTTTTTCGCTGGACGAACTTGGCAGCCCGGCCTTCGGGTGGTTATTTTTGGACGCGGCTGTGCCCGGCCTATATTTGCACTTTATGGGCGCTTTCAAAGTATCGTCCCATTCAGAGTCCGGACGAACATAGCCACCCCCAGGCTATAACCACCGGTTTTGTGCCTTTTCGCTGGGCGAACTTGGCGCCCGGCCTTGGTGGTTATTTTAGGTGCGGCTTTGCCACTATTTTGGCGGATAGGCGCTCTTGAAATCTCGTCCCATTCCGAGTCCGGCGGACGAGCAGCCAACCCACCCCAAGGCTATAGCCACCCGTTTTGTGCCTTTTCCGCTGGTCGAACTTGGCGCCCGCGGACTTGGTGGGTATTTTTGGCGGCTTAGCTATGCCTGACCTATTTTGGCATCGGGCGCTCGTAAACGTCCCATTCGAGTCGGCCCGGACGCAGCCCGCTCCACCCCCCAAGGCTATAGCCCACTCGTTTTTGTGGCATTTTTCCGCTGGACGAACTTGGCGCCCCGGCCGTCGGGCGGTTATAATTGGACGCCGCTGTGCCCGCGGCCTATTTTCGTCACACGGAGGCCGCTCGCAAAGGCTCGTCCCATTCCGAGTCCGGCGGACGAACTTGGCCAGCCCCACCCCCCAAGGCTATAGTCCACCCGTTTTTGTGGCCTTTTCACTATGGCGAACATAGCGCCCGGCCTTGGTGGTTATTTTTGGGCGGCGCCGTGCCCGCGACTATTTTTTGTCACGAGGCGCTGGAAAGGCTCGTCCCATTCGAGTCCGGCGGATGAACACAGCCTCCCCCAACTATAGCCCACCGTTTTTGTAGCCTTTTTCCGCTGGGCGAACTTGAGGCCCGGCCATCGGCAGGTTATTTTTGGGCGCGGCTGTGCCAGCGGCCTATTTTTGGCACACGGAGGCCGCTCGCAAAGGCTCGTCCCATTCCGAGTCCGGCGGACGAACTTGGCCCGCCCCACCCCCCAAGGCTATAGCCCACCCGTTTTTGTGGCCTTTTTCCGCTGGACGAACTTGGCGCCCCGGCCGTCGGGCGGTTATATTTGAGAGGCTGTGCCGCAGCTTATTTTGGGCAGGCCGCTTCGCGCTTCGTCCCATTCCGAGTCTGGCGGACGAACTTGGCCAGCCCCACCCCCCAAGGCTATAGCCCACCCGTTTTTGTGGCCTTTTTCCACTGGACGAACATGGCGCCCCGGCCTTCGGGTGGTTATTTCTGCACGCGGCTCCGCCCGCAGCCTATTTTTGGCACACGGAGGTCGATCGCAAAGTCTCGCACCATTCCGAGTCCGGCGGAGGAACTTGGCCAGCCCGACCCCCCAAGGCTATAGCCCACCCGTTTTATAGCCTTTTTTCGCTGGTCGAACTTGGCGCGCGGACTTGGTGGTTATTTTTGGCAGCGGCAGTGCCACCTATTTTGGCATCACGGGCGCTTCGCAAAGTCTCACCCATTCGAGTCGGCGGAAGAACTTGGCCAGCCCCACCCCAGGCCCACCCGTTTTTGTGGCCTTTTTCCGCTGGACGAACTTGGCAACCCGGCCTTTGGGAGGTTATTTTTGGGTGCGGCTCTGCCCACGGCCTATATTTGGCACATGGAGGCCGCTCGCAAAGTATCGTCCCATTCTGAGTCCGGCGGACGAACATGGCCAGCCCCATCCCCCAAGGCTATAGCCCACCCGTTTTTGTGTCCTTTTTCGGCTGGACGAACTTGGTGCCCCGGCCTTCGGGCGGTTATTTTTGGGCGCTGCTGTGCCCACGCTCTATTTTTGGCTCACGGAGGCCGCTCGCAAAGTCTCGCCCCATTCCGAGTCCGGCGGACGAACTTGGCCAGCCCCACCCCCCAAGGCTATCGCCCACCCGTTTTTGTGACCTTTTTCCGCTGGACGAACATGGCACCCCGGCCTTCGGGCGGTTATTTTTGGGCGCGACTGTGGCCGCGGCCTATTTTTGGCACATGGAGGCCACTCACAAAGTCTCGCCCCATTCCGAGTCCTGCGGACGAACTTGGCCAGCCCCACCCCCCAAGGCTATCGCCCACCCGTTTTTGTGACCTTTTTCCGCTGGACGAACTTGGCACCTGCCGGACGGATTATTTTTTGTTGACTGTGCACCGGCCTATTTTAGCACCGAGGCGCTTCGCATAGTCTCGCCCCATTCGCTGTCCGGCGTACGAACTTGGCCAGCCCCCCCCCGTTTTTGTGGCCTATTTCCGCTGGACGAACTTGGCGCCCCGGCCTTCGGGCAGTTATTTTTGGGCGCGCCTGTGCCTGACCTATTTTGGCACCGGAGGCCACTTTACGCGAAGTCGCCCCATTCGGAGTCGGTGGGCGAACAGCCAGCCCCACCCGATTTTGTGGCCTATTTCCGCTGGACGAACTTGGCGCCCCGGCCTTCGGGCAGTTATTTTTAGGCGTCTGTGCCTGCCTATTTTGGCACCACGGAGGCCACTGCGCGAAGTCGCCCCATTCGAGTCCGGTGAAGCGAACGCCAGCCCACCCACAAGGCTATAGCCCACCGTTTTATAGCCTTTTTCCGCTGGACAAACTTGGCGCCCCGCCTTGAGGCTGTTATTTTTGGCTGACCATCTGGCGTGGCCTATTTTGGCTGCGGAGGATGCTGCAATGTCTCATCCCATTCCGGTCGGCCGGACGAACACCCAACCCCCAAGGCTATAGCCCACCCGTTTATGTGGCCTTTCCGCTGGCGAACTTGGCGCCCGGACAGTTATTTTCAGGAGCGGCTGTGCCCGTGACCTATTTTGACACCGCGGAGGCCGCCATAAAGTCTCGTCCCATTCGATTCCGGCAGGCGACAGCCAGCCCCACCCCCAAGCTGTGCCCACCGTTTTGTGGCCTTTTCCGCTGGGCGAACTTGCGCCCGGACCTTGGGTAGTTATTTTGCGCTGACCATGCGCGTGGCCTATTTTTGGTACATGGACCCCGCTCGCAATATCTCGTCCCATTCCGAGTCCGGCGGACGAACTTGGCCAGCCCAACCCCCCAAGGCTATAGCCCACCCGTTTTTGTGGCCTTTTTCCGCTGGACGAACTTGGTGCCCCGGCCTTCGGGCTGTTATTTTTGGGCGCGGCTGTGCCCGCGGCCTATTTTTGGCACATGTAGGCCACTCAAAAAGTCTCGCCCCTTCCGAGTCCTGCGGACGAACTTGGCCAGCCCCGCCCCCCAAGGCTATCGCCCACCCGTTTTTGTGACCTTTTTCCGCTGGACGAACTTGGCGCCCCGGCCTTGGGGCAGTTATTTTTGGATGCGGCTGTGCACATGGCCTATTTTTGGCACACGGAGGCTGCTCGCAAATTCTCACCCCATTCCAAGTCCGGCGTACGAACTTGGCCAGCCCCCACCTGTTTTTGTGGCCTATTTCCGCTGGACGAACTTGGCGCCCTGGCCTTCGGGAAGTTATTTTTGGGCGCGCCTGTGCCCCCGGCCTATTTTTGGCACCACAGGCCACTGCGCGATCGCCCCATTCCGAGTCGGTGGGCGAACAGCCCAACCCCACCGTTTTGTGGCCTATTTCCGCTGGGCGAACTTCAGCGCCCGGCCTTGAGCAGTTATTTTTTGGCGTCTGTACGGCCGCACCACGGAGGCCACTCGCGTCGCCCCATTCGAGTCCGGTGGGCGAACTTGGCCAGCCCACCCACAAGGCTATAGCCCACCCGTTTTATAGCCTTTTTTCGCTGGTCGAACTTGGCGCCCCGGCCTTCGGGCGGTTATTTTAGCGCTGACCATGCGCGTAGCCTATTTTGGCACGGAGGATGCTCGCCAATGTCTCGTCCCATTCGAGTCGGCGGACGAACAGCCAATAACCCCAAAGCTATAGCCACCATTTTGTGGCCTTTTACGCTGGCGAACTTGGCGTGACCTTCTGGCGGTTATTTTGAAGCGCGGCTGTGTCCATGACCTATTTTGTTTCTGGAGGCCCCTCACAAAGTTCCATCCCATTCCGATTCGGCCAGACGAACTTGGCCAGCCCACCCTCCAAAGGCTATAGCCCACCATTTTGTGGCCTTTTTCCGCTGGGCCGAACTTGGCTTTACCTGGCGCCCAGGCGGTTATTTTGCTTGTGACCAGCGTAGCCTATTCCAGCACCGGATGCTGCAAAAGTCTCATCCCATTCGAGTCCGGCCGGACGAACTTAGCCAACCCCACCCCTCAAGGCTATAACCCCCGTTTTTGTGGCCTTTTCGCTTGGCGAACTTGGCGCCCGAGCCTTGAGCAGTTATTTTTGGCGCGGTTGTGCCCTTGACCTTTTGGTACACGAGGCGCTTCGCAAAGTCTCGCCCCATTCCAGTCGGAACGAACAGCCAGCCCCAAGCTATCGCCCACCCGTTTTGTGGCGTTTTTCGCTGGGCAATTTGGCGCCCGCCTTGGGCAGTTATTTTAGGGCGGCTGTGCACGCTGCCTATATTTGGCACACCGAGGCCGCTCGCAAAGTCTCGCCCCATTCAGAGTCCGGCCGGACGAACAGCCAGCCCACCGTTTTGTGGCCTTTTCCGCTGGGCGAACTTCGCGCCCGGCGCCGGGCAGTTATTTTTGGGCGCGTCTGTGCCCGCGGCCTATTCCCCCACGGAGGCCACTACCGCGAAAGTCGCCCCATTCGAGTCGGTGGGAGCTTGGCCAGCCCCACCCAGGCTATAGCCCACCCGTTTTATGGCCTTTTTCGCTGGGCGAACTTGGCGCCCGGCCTTGGCGGTGATTTTTGTACAGCTGCTGCCATGGCGTAGCCTATTTTTGGCACAGAGGTTCGCAATGTCTCGTCCCATTCCGGTCCGGCGGACGAACCAGCAACCCCCCAAGGCTATAGCCCACCCATTTTTGTGGCCTTTTTACGCTGGCCGAACTTGGCGCCCCGGCCTTCTGGCGGTTATTTTTGGGCGCGGCTGTGTCCGCGGCCTATTTTTGACACACGGAGGCCCCTCACAAAGTTCCATCCCATTCCGATTCCGGCGGACGAACTTGGCCAGCCCCACCCTCCAAGGCTATAGCCCACCCGTTTTTGTGGCCTTTTTCCGCTGGACGAACTTGGCGCCCTGGCCTTCGGGCGGTTATTTTTAGCCGCGGCCAGGCGCGTGGCCTATTTTTGGCACACGGATGCTGCTTGCAAAGTCTCATCCCATTCCGAGTCCGGCGGACGAACTTGGCCAGCCCCCACCCGTTTTTGTGGCCTTTTTCCGCTGGACGAACTTCGCGCCCCAGCCTTTGGGCGGTTATTTTTGGGCGCGGCTGTGCCCACTGTCTATTTTTGGCACACAGAGGCCACTCGCAAAGTCTCGTCCCATTTCGAGTCCTGCGGACGAACTTGGCCCGCCCATCCCCGCAAGGCTATTCCCCACCCGTTTTTGTCGCCTTTTTCCCCTGGACGAACTTGGCGCCCCGGGCTTCTTGCTGTTATTTTTGGGCGCGGCTGTGCCCGCGGCCTATTTTTCACACACAGAAGCTTCGAGCTGCGCCCCATTCAGGTCGGGCGAACCCGCCAACCCACCCCTAAGGCTATAGGCCACCCGTTCTTTTGGCCTTTTTCCGCTGGACGAACTTGGCGCCCCGGCCTTCGGGCGGTTATTTTTGTGTACGGCTGTGCCCGCGGCGTATTTTTGGCGCACGGAGGCCGCTCACAAAGTGTCACCCCATTCCGAGTCCGGCGGAAGAACTTGGCCAGCCCCACCCCCAAGGCTATAGCCCGCCCGTTTTTGTGGCCTTTTTCCGCTGGACGAACTTACCGCCCCGGCCTTCGGGCAGTTCTTTTTGGGCGCGGCTGTAGCGCGACCGCAGGCCGCTCGAAAGTCTCGCCCCATTCCGGCGGTCGGCAGACGAACAGCCAACCCACCGCTGGAAGGCTATAGCCCACCCGTTTTGTGGCCTTTTTTCGCGAGACGAACTTGGCGCCCGGACCTTAGGCGGTTATAACTGGCGGCGGTACTGCGACCTATTTTTCGCCGCAGGCCGCTCAAAGTCTCGTCCCATTCCAGTCCGGCGGTGAACAGCCAGCCCACCCCAGGCTATAGCCCACCGTTTTGTGGCCTTTTCGCTCCTGGCGCCCGGCCTTGGTGGTTATTTTTGGGGCGGATATTGCCAGCGGCTTATTTTTACGCAGGCGCTTTCGCAAAAGTCTCGTCCTTTGCGAATCCGGCGGACGAACAGCCAGCCACCCGCAAGGCTATAGCCCCCCCATGTTTGTGGCCTTTTTACTGCTGGAATGAGGCTGGCCCCGACGCCCGGCGGTTATTAGGGTGACTATGCCCGCGGCCTTTTTTTGGCACACGGAGGCCGTTCGCAGAGTCTCGCCGCATTCCGAGTCCGGCGGACGATTTGGCCGGCCCCACCCCCCAACGCTATAGCCACCGTTTTTGTGGCCTTTTTCCACTGGACGAACTTGGCGCCCCGGCCTTCGGGCGGTTATTTTTGGGCGCGGCTGTGCCCGGCTTATTTTTTTGCACCGGGCCGCAAAGTTCCATCCCATTCCGATTCCGGAGGACGAACTTGGCCAGCCCCACCCCCCAAGGCTATAGCCCACCCGTTTTTGTGGCCTTTTTCCGCTGGACGAACTTGGCGCCCTGGCCTTCGGGCGGTTATTTTTTTAAGCCAGCGGCGTGGCCTGACCACAGCACGGATGCTGCTTGCAAGTCTCATCCCATTCCGAAGTCCGGCCAGACGAACTTAGCCAACCCCATTTTGTGGCCTTTTTCCGCTGGACGAACTTCGCCCCAGCCTTTGGGCGGTTATTTTTGGGCGCTGCTGTGCCCACTGTCTATTTTTGGCACACTGAGGCCACTCACAAAGTCTCGTCCCATTTCAGTCCGGCGGGACCCGAACAGCCGCCCGCCTCAAGGCTATAGCCCACCCGTTTTGTGGCCTTTTCCGCTGGACAAACTTGGCCCGGCCTTGGTGGTTATTTTGGGGCGGATGTGCCCGGCTTATTTTTTGCACCGGAGGCGCGCAAAGTCGTCCTTTGCCGAATCCGGGGGACGAACAGCCAGCCCACCCATAAGGCTATAGCCCACCATTTTGTGGCCTTTTTCTGCTGGGCGCCCGGCCTTCGGCGGTTATTCTGGGGTCGGCTATGCGCGGCCACCGTGCGGATGCACGCTAAGTCTCACGCATTCGAGTCGGCCGAACGAGCGCCCACCCCTCAAGGCTATAGCCCACCCGTGTTTGTGGCCTTTTTCAGCAGGACGAACTTGGCGCCCGACGCCTTGGTGGTTATTTTTTGGGGCGGATGTGCCGGCTTATTTTTGCACCGGCAGGCGCTCGCAAAGTTCCATCCATTCGATTCGGAGGCGAACAGCCAGCCCCACCCTCGAGCTATACCCACCCGTTTTGTGGCCTTTTTCGCTGGGCGAACTTGGCGCCCTGGCCTTGGCGATTATTTTAACAGCTGACCGGCGGCGTGGCTATTTTCCACCTGCGGATGCTGCTTGCAAAGTCTCATCCCATTCCGAGTCGGCCGGACGAACAGCCAACCCCCGTTTTGTGGCCTTTTTCCGCTGGGCGAACCGCCCCAACCTTTGGCGGTTATTTTTAGGCGGCTGTGCCCTGCATCTATTTTGGCACCACGAGGCCCATAAAGTCTCGTCCCATTTCGAGTCCGGCGGACGAACTTGGCCCGCCCATCCCCGCAAGGCTATTCCCCACCCGTTTTTGTCGCCTTTTTCCCCTGGACGAACTTGGCGCCCCGGGCTTCTTGCTGTTATTTTTGGGCGCGGCTGTGCCCGCGGCCTATTTTTCACACAAACGCTTCGAAAAACTTCGCCCCATTCGAGTCGGCGGAAGAACAGCCAGCCCACCCCGAGGCTATAGCCCGCCCGTTTTTGTGGCCTTTTTCCGCTGGACGAACTTACCGCCCCGGCCTTCGGGCAGTTCTTTTTGGGCGCGGCTGTGGCCGCGACCTATTTTTGGCACACGGAGGCCGCTCGAAAGTCTCGCCCCATTCCGAGTCCGTGCCGGACAGCGAACCCAGGCCCACCCAAAGGCTATAACCCACGCGTTTTGTGGCCTTTTCGCCGGACGAACTTGGCGCCCGACCTTGGCGGTTATAACTGGGCGGCTGTGCCTGCGACCTATTTTTCGCCATACAGGCGCTTCAAAGTCTCGTCCCATTCCGAGTCCGGCGGACGAACTTGGCCAGCCCCACCCCCCAGGGCTATAGCCCACCCGTTTTTGTGGCCTTTTTCCGCTGGACGAACTTGGTGCCCCGGCCTTCGGGCGGTTATTTTTGAGAGTGGCTGTAGCCGCCGCCTATTTTTGGCACACGGAGGCCGCTCACAAAGTCTCGTCCCATTCAGGAATCGTCCGGCCAGACGAACAGCCCACCCCGAGATATAGCCCACCGTTTTGTGGCCTTTTTCGCAGCAGCGAACTTGTCGCCCGACCGAGCGTTATTTTTGGCGGCTGCGTCGCGGACCTGTATTTACACTGCAGGCGCTCGCAAAGTCTATTCCCATTCAGTCCGGCGGAACAACCCACCCCCAGGCTACAAGCCCACCGTTTTGTGGCCTTTTTCGCTGGAGAACTTGGCGCCCGACCTTGAAGCTGTTATTTTTTGGCGCGCTGTGCCCCGCTATTTTTTGGCACCACGGTGGCTGCTGCAAATCTCGCCACATTCAAGAATCGGAAGAACGGCCGCCCCAGGCTATACCCACGGTTTTGTGGCCTTTTACTGGGCGGGCGCCCGAACGGCTTCCGGTGATTATTACTGGGTCCGGCTATGCGCGGCCTATTTTTAAATACCCGGATGCCGCTCGCTAAGTCTCACCACATTCGAGTCCCGAACAGCCCGCCCGCCCCTCAAGGCTATAACCCATTTTTGGCCTTTTCATTTGGACAAACAGCGCCCGGCCTTGGTGGTTATTTTGAGGCGGATGTGCCCATGACTTTTTTTGCACCACAGGCGCTTTCGCAAAGTCTCGTCCTTTGCCGAATCCGGCGGACGAACTTGGCCAGCCCCACCCCGCAAGGCTATAGCCCACCCGTTTTTGTGGCCTTTTTCCGTTGGACGAACTGGGCGCCCCGGCCTTCGGGCCGTTATTTTTGTGAGCGGCTGTGTCCGCGGCCTATTTTTGCCACACGGAGGCCGCTCACAAAGTCTCGTCCCATTCCGAGTCCGGCGGACGAACAGCCCCCCCCAAATATAACCACCCGTTTTTGGCCTTTTTCGCTGGGCGAACTTGGCTTCGGGCGGTTATTTTTGGAGTGGCTGCTCGGCCTATTTGGCACCAGAGGCGCTCACAAAGTCTCTTCCCATTCGAGTCCGGCGGACGAACATAGCCAACCCACCCCAAAGGCTGAAACCCCCATTTTGTGGCCTTTTCCGTTGGGCGAACAGCGTGACCTTGGCGGTTATTTTAGGGCGGCTGTGCCCGGCGACCTATTTTAACACCGGAGCGCTCACCTCGTCCCTTTCCGAATCCGGCGGAGAACAGCCCATCCCCAAAGGCTATAAGCCCACCGGCTTTTGTGGCCTTTTTGCATTTGAAGCTGACGGACCTTGAGGCGGTTATTCTTGGTCGCGGCTGTGCGCGTCCTACCGGAGCCTTTCGCAAAGTCTCACCGCATTAAGTCGGCGAATGAACTTGTAGCCCGCCCCAAGGCTATAGCCACCCGATTTTGTGGCCTTTTCGCTGGCCGAACTTGGCGACCTTCCGGTTATTTTTGGGGCGGCTTTGCCTTGACACCGCAGGAGCGCTCCAAAGTCGTCCATTCTGAGTCCGGTAGGGCCGAACAGCCAACCCCCAGGCTATAGCCACCGTTTTTGTGGCCTTTTTCCGCTTAGCGAACATGGCGCCCGGACCGAGGCAATTATTTTTAAGCGGCTGTGCCAGCGCTTTGCACGGAGACCGCTCGCCAAAGTCTCACGCATTAAGTCCGGCGGCCAGCCACCCCAAATTATAGCCCATCCGTTTTGTGGCCTTTTTCCGCATTGGTCGGACCCAGGCGTCCGGCCTTGGTGTTATTTTGAAGCGGCTGTGCCCGTACAGCCTGACAAGCAGGCTACGCGTAAAAGTCTCATCCCTTTCGAATCCGGCTGGCGAACGGCCAGCCCACCCCAGGCTATACCCACCCGTGGTTTTTGGCCTTTTGGACGAACTTGGTGCCCGGCCGGGCTGCTATTTTTTGGCGGCTGTGCCCGTGGCCTGGCACTGGGACACCTTTCGCAAAGTCTGGTCCCATTCGAGTCATCAGACGAACTTAGCCCCACCCCCCAAGGCTATAGCCCACCCGTTTTTGTGCCCTTTTTCCGCTGGACAAACTTGGCGCCCCGGCCTTCGGGCTGTTATTTTTGGCCGCGGCTGTGCCCGCGGCCTATTTTTGGCACACGGAGGCCGTTCGCAAAGTCTCGCCACATTCGGTGTCCGGCGAACGAACTTGGCCCATCCACCCCAAAGCTATAGCCGCACCGCTTTGTGGCCTTTCCATTTGCGGGCGGCTGGGCGCCCGGCCGGGCGGTTATTCCCAGGTCGCGGCCGTGCCCGCCTATTTTCGCCGGGCCGCTTTCGCAAAGTCTCCGCATTCGAGTCCGGCGACGAACAGCCGCCCCACCCCGCTATAGCCCACCCGTTTTATAGCCTTTTCCGGCTGGAGCGAACTTGGCGCCCGGCCAGGCGGTTATTTTTAAATGCGACTGTGCCCGCTATTTTGGCACACGGGCCGAATCTCGCCACATTAGAATCCGGCGGAAGAACAGCCCTTCCCACCCGTTTTGTGGCCTACTGGCGAACTGGGCGCTCGGCCTTCGGCGGTTATAGGCTGTGCCCGTGACCTATTTTTTTACCGTACGAGCGCTTTTCGTCTCACCGCATTCCGAGTCCGGCGGACGAGCGCCCGCCCCGGCTTATAGCCCACCGTTTTGTGGCCTTTTTCCGTTGGGCGAACTTGATACCCTTGACGCCCGGTTATTTTTAGATCGGCTGTGCCCACAGCCTATTTTTGGCACACGGTCGCCGCTCGCAAAGTCTCGTCCTAGTCCCCGTCCGGCGGACGAACTTGGCCAGCCCCACCCCCCAAGGCTATAGCCCACCCGTTTTTGTGGCCTTTTTCCGCTGGACGAACTTGGCGCCCCGGCCTTCGGGCGGTTATTTTTGGGGGCGGCTGTGCCCGCGGCCTATTTTTGGCACACGGAGGCCGCTCGCAAAGTCTCGTCCCATTCCGAGTCCGGCAGCCAGCCAACCCAACCCACCGTTTTGTGGCCTTTTTCCGCTGGCGAACATGCGCGCCCAGCGGTTATTTTGGGGTAGCTGCACAGCGGCCTATTTTGCTGCACCGAGCCGCTCACAAAGTCTCTTCCCCATTCCGAGTCGGCGGGCGACAGCAACCAGCCCCAGTACGACCGCTGCGTTTTGTGGCCTTTTCGCTGGGCGAACATGGCGCCCGGCCTTTGGCGGTTATTTTTGGTGTGGCTGCACCATGACCTGTGTTGGCGCGGAGGCCGCTCACAAAATCTCTTCCATTGAGTCGGCGGACGAACTTGGCAGCAACCCCGCTATAGCCACGTTTTGTGGCCTTTTTCCGTTGGGCGAACTTAGCGGCCTTGGCGGTTATTTTGGATCGGCTGTGTGACGGCCTATTTTGGCACAGGCCGCTCTCAAAGTCTCTTCCCATTCCGAACCGGCAGACGAGGCAGCCAGCCCAACCCCAGGCTATAGCCCCGCGTTTTGTGGCCTTTGGTTGGGCGAACTTGGCGCCCGGACCTTTGGCGGTGTTTTGGATCGGCTGTGCGCGGCTTATTTTGGCACGGAGGCCGCTCGCAAAGTAACGCCGCATTCAGTCGGCGGATGAACTTGCCCGCCACACTCCCCAGCTATACCCGCCCGTTTTTGTGGGCTTTGGCGCCAACGAACGCCCGGACCTTGGCGGTTATTGGCGGCTGTGCCCGCTGCCTATTACGGAGGCCACTCGTGAAAGTCTCCACCGCATTCCGAGTCGTCGAGAACGGCAGCCACCCCAGGCTATAACCGCCCACCGTTTTGTGGCCTTTTTCGCTGGTGAACTTAAGCGCCCGGCCTTCGGACGCATAATTTTGGCGGCGGCTGTGCCCGTGGCCTATTTTTGGCACCAGGCCGCTCGTAAGTCTCATCCCATTCGAATCCGGCCTGACGAACAGCCAGCCCACCCGAAGGCTATAGCCCACCATTTTGTGGCCTTTTTCGCTTGAGAACTTGGCGTGACGCCCGGGCAGTTATTTTTTTGGCGGCGGCTGTGCCAGCGGCCTATTTTTACGAGACCGCTTTCGCAAAAGTCTCACCGCATTCCGAGTCGGCCGGACGAACGTCACCCGCCCCAGGTAGCCATTTTGTGGCCTTTTCCGCTGGTCGAACTTGGCGCCCGGCCTTGGCGTTTATTTTTAGGAGCAGCTGTGCGGCCTATTTTTGGTACAGGCCCCTCGTAAGTCTCGTCCATTCCGACCCGGCGGAGAACTTTGCCCCCCCCCAGGCTATAGCCCACCCGTTTTGTGGCCTTTTTCGCTGGGCGAAGTTGGCGCCCGACCTTGGGCGGTTATTTTTAGAAGCGTCTGCCTGCGGCCTATTTTGGGTACCGCAGGCGCTTGCAAATCTCGTCCCATACCGAGCGGCGGACGAACAGCCAGCCCCCCCAAGCTATCCCGTTTTTTGGCCTTTTCCCTTTGGGCGAGCACTTGGCGCCCCGGCCGGGCGGTTATTTTTTAGGGTAGCTGCGCCCGCGGCTATTTTAGCACCGGAGCGCTTCGCAAAGTCTCGTCCCATTCCGAGTCCGGTAACTAGTAACCCACCCCCAGCTCTAGCCCACCCGTTTTGTGGCCTTTTTTTCCCGCTGGGCGAACTTGGCGCCCGGCCTTGGCGTTATTTTGGGGCGGCTGTGCCCGGCTATTTTGGCCCCCACACGCAGGCCTTCGCAAGTCTCGTCCCATTCGACCCGGCGGGACGAACTTAGCCAGCCCCACCCCAGCTATAGCCCACCGTTTTGTGGCCTTTTTCGCTGGTGAACTTAAGCGCCCGACGCCGGGCACTTAATTTTACAGGCGGCGGCTGTGCCGCAACCTACACGAGCCGCCGTAAGTCTCATCCCATTCCGAATCCGGCTGGCGAACAGCCAGCCCACCCGAAGGCTATAGCCACCCGTTTTTGTGGCCTTTTCGCTGGAGAACTTGGCGCCCGGCCGGGCGGTTATTTTTGGGTGCGGCTGTGCCCGCGGCCTATTTTTGGCACCCGGATGCCGCTCGCAAATTCTCGCCGCATTCCGAGTCCGGAAGACGAACTTGGCCAGCCCCACCCCCCAAGGCTATAGCCCACCCGTTTTTGTGGCCTTTTTCCGCTGGACGAACATGGCGCCCGGCCTTGGGGCGGTTATTTTTAAGGTGGCTGGGCCCGGCCTATTTTTGGCACCAGGCCGCTGTCGCAAAGTCTCGTCCCATTCCGAGTCGGCGAACTGAGCCAACCCCACCCCAAAGCTCTAGCCCACCCGATTTTGTAGCCTTTTTGCGCTGGAGGAAATTGGCGCCGGCCTTGGCGTTTATTTTGGGAAGCGGCTGTGCCGCGCCTATTTTGGCACAGGCCGCTCAAAGTCTCATCCCATTCCGACCCGGCGGAACCAGCCCAAGGCTATAACCCACCCGTTTTTGTGGCCTTTTTCGCTGGGCCGAAGTTGGCGCCCGGCCTTGAGGCGGTTATTTTTGGGGTAATGCTTCGCCCAGCGGCCTATTTTGGCACTTTTCGGAGGCACTCGCGCCAAAGTCTCGTCCCATTCGCGTCCGGCAGACGCAGCCAGCCCACCCCCAAAGGCTCTAGCCCACCCGTTTTGTGACCTTTTGCGCTGGGCGAACTTGGTGCCCGGCCTTGGCGTTTATTTTAGTAGCGGCTGTGCCCGGACTATTTTACCCCGGAGGCGCTGGCAAAAGTCTCGTCCCATTCCGACCCGGGGACGAACAGCCCACCCTGAGCTATAGCCCACCCGTTTTTGTGGCCTATTTCCGCTGGATGAAGTTGGCGCTTGACGGGCTTTGTTATTTTGGGGCGTCTGCACTGCGGCCTATCTTGGCTTTGCACAGGCCGCTTGCAAAAGTCTCGTCCCATTCCGAGGCCCGGCCAGACGAACTTAGCCAGCCCACCCCGAGCTATAACCCACCGTTTTGTGGCCTTTTCGCTGTAGACGAACTTGCGCCTGGCCCCGCTTTTAGCCCTTTTTCCGGCCGAATATGGGGACCCGACCTTGGGACGTCATTTTGGTAGCGGCTGTGACCTATTTTTGGCACATGGATGCCCCTCGTAAAGTTTGCCCCATTCAAGTCGGCGGACGAACATCCGCCCCCAGTCTATAGCCCACCGTTTTTGGCCTTTTTCAGCAGCGAACTTGGGGACCCGACTTTCAGGAACTGTCATTTTTAGGCGCGCTGTGCCCATAACCTATTTTGGTACCGGAGGCCCTCGAAAGTCTCGACCCATTCGAGTCCGTGGACGAACGCCACCCGCGCAGGCTATAGCCCAGATTTTTGTGCCTTTTTGAGAACTGGCGCCCAACCTTAAGCGCTTATTTTTGCGGCGGCTGTGCGGCTGCCTATTTTGGCTGCAGATAAAGTCTCGCCCATTCTGGAGTCCGTCGGACGAACAGCCGCCCCCACCCCAGGCTATACCCCACCCCCTTTTTGGCCTTTTTCCCGGCAGACGAACTTGGGACCCGACCTCCGGGAGGTCATTTTTAGGCAGCGGCTGTGTCGCAGCCAATTTTGGCATCTGAGGCCCTAAAAGTCTCGCCCCATTCGCGATCCGGCGGACGGGAACAGCCTCCCAGCGCCAAAGCCTATAGCCCACCCATGCGCCGTTTTTGGCCTTTTCCGGCGGACGAACTTGAGACCCGACCCCGGTGATCGTTTTTTTTCGGCGTGGCTGTGCCCTTGCGGCCTATTTTTACTGGAGGCCTCACAAAGTCTCGACCCATTCCGAGTCGGATTGGGCGAACTTGGCCCGTCCACCCCCTGAGGCTATAGCCATGCGTTTTTTGGCCTTTTTGGTTGGGCGTTTTGGCGCCCTGACCTTGAGCGCTTTTTGCTTCGTGGCCGTGCCCTTGTATTTTAACACCACGAAGGCCCCCAAAGTCTTGCCCCATTCCGTCCGTGACCGAACATTTGACCCCAGCTATAGCCCCTTTTGCGCCTTTTTAAGTGAAGACGAACAGGGTCCCAATCTTGAGGCGGTCATATTTGAGGTGCGGCTGTACCCAACCTATTTTTTGGCACATGTAGGCCGCTGTAAAGTCTCACCCTAGTCCGGTCCGTGGACGAACAGCCCAACCCGCTTCCCAGGTATAGCCACCCGTTTTTGGCCTTTTTCGGCGGGGGTTTTCGACCTTGGTATTTATATTTTTGAAGCTGACCTATTTTTGCTTTATGGCCTCGTGAAGTCTCACCCCATTAAGTCGGCGGGACGAACTTGCCCAGCCCACACCCAGGCTATAGCCACTTTCTTGGCTTTTCCGTCGGCGGAGCAGAACTTGGGGACAGGAACCCGGGTGGTCATTTTGGTGTGCACTGTGCTATGTTTGGCACACGAGGCCCTCTAAAGTCTCGTCCCATTCAGTCCGGCGGACGAACTTAACCCAGCCTCAAATAAGCCCACCGTGTTTTAGCTTTTTCCGGCGGACGAACTTGGGGACCCGAGCTTCGGGTGGTCATTTTGAAACACTTGGCTGTGCCCGCGACCTTAACCCCCGGCACATGGAGGTCCTCGCTTCAGTCTGCCCATTCAAAGTCCGGCCGGACGAACAGCCCAGCCCTAGGCTATAGCCCACCCATTTTTTGCCCATTTTTCCACTGGGGGTTTTTTTGGCGCCCCCGACCTTGAGCGCTTATTTTTGCGGCTGATATTGCCTGCACCCCTATGTTTGCTGCTTTACAGGCCCTATAAAGTCCGTCCTATTCAGTGGACGAACAGCGCATAGAGCTATAGCCCACCCTGCGTTTTTGGCTTTTTTCGGTAGAGACGAACTTGGGGACCCGACCTTGAGGCGGTCATTTTCGAACGGCTGTCCTGTGACCTACTTTTTGGTACAGGCCCTCAGTCTCGACCCATTCGAGTCGGGGACGAACTTGTAGCCACCCGCTTCCCCGGTATACCCGCCCACTTTTTTGGCCTTTTGATGGGAACTTGGGGACCCGACCTACGGCGGTCATTTTTGCAGAAACCAGTGCCGCTGCCTATTTTCCCCAGCTACGGAGGCCCCCTCCAAGTCTCCCGGTGAATCGGGTAGAGGGCCGAACTTGTGAGCGGCATAAGGTATAACCCATCCGTTTTCAGCCTTTTCGGGAGGATGTTTGAGACCCGACCTTTGGCGGTCATTTTACCCAAACGCAGCTGTGCGCGGCCTATTTTGGTACCCGAGGCCCATGAAAGTCTCGACCCATTCCGAAGTCAATGACGGCGGCCGTTTCCAGCCGCAAAACTGCCTTACCGTTTTTGGCTTTTCGCTGGGGGTTTGGGCGGTTGAAACCTTCGACAACCAGCGCGTATTTTGTGCGTGTCGTGCATATCGCTTTTGGCTTTACCGCAGGCCCTACGCAGGTCTCGCCCCATTCCAAGTCCGGTGCAGTTTCAGCCCAAAACAACCCCGGTAGGCGCAAATGCTTTTTTGGCCTTTTTCGGCCGGTCGAACTTAGAACCCGACCTTGAGCAGTCATTTTAGCAGCGGCTGTACGACCTATTTTGACACCAGGCCCTCGCAAAGTCTCGACCCATTCCGAGTCGGCGGACCGAACAGCCAACCCACCCCCCTAAAGGCTCATAGCCCGTTTTTTGGCCTTTTCATTTGGGGTTTTGGCGCCCCAACCTTGAAGCGCGTATTTTTTGTGCTGCAGCCTGTGCATATTTTTGGCACCATGCAGGCCCTCACGCAGGTCTCGCCCATTCACAAGTCCCAGCAGACGAACTTGGCCCTTAACCCCAGGCTATAGCCACTTCCTTGCTTCTTTCCGGCGGTAAGATTGAACTTGGAGACCCGACCTTGAGTAATCATTTTGGGCAATGCTGTTACTGCTGACCTGGCTTTAACACCCAGGCCCCCTCGCAATGTCTTGACCCATTCGAGTCAGCCAGGCGGAGCGAACTTGGTCATCCCCACCACCCAAAGGCTACCTTGCTGCCTGAAGTTTTTGGCCTTACTTTTTCATTGAAAGGAGCTTTGGTACCGAAACAGTGGCTTATTTTGAGCACTTTGTGCCGGCCCTATTTTGTCTGGAGGCCCCTGTAAAGTCTCGCCCATTAAAGTGTCACATGAGAACTTGTATCCACCCCGAGACTCATAGCCCACCGTTTTTTGGCCTTTTTCATTTGGGGGTTTTGGAGCTTCCCCGACAACCAGTATTATTTTTAAGCCTTGTTGTGTCCATGACTATCTTTGGCCGCCTTCTGAGGCCTCACCAAGTCGCCCCTTCAGGTTAAGTCAATGAGAATGAGCCAGCCCAAAAGGCTATAGCACACCTTTTTGTGCTTTGCATGACAGACGGACTTGGGACCGACCTTCGGTGGTCATTTTAGGCAGCGGCTGTGCCTTGACCCATTTTGCTGCCAACTTGGCACCAGCATTTCTGTGCAGTCTGCCCATTCCGAGTCGGAGGATGAACTTGTCAGCCCATACCCGCCTGATAACCTGCTTCCACCCCTTTTTACAGCCTTTTTCCGGTGAGACTTGAGGACCGACCTTGACACGGTCATTTTTGAGGCGGCTGTGTGCAGCCTATTTTTGGCTGCAGAACTCATAAGTCTATTTTGTTCAAGTCCGGCATTGATGGTATCCCACATATGCATGCACAAGGCAATACCAGCCCCACCCATTTTTGCCTTTTTCCGGCGGACGAACTTGGGGACACGACCTTCGGGCGGTCATTTTTGGGCGTGGCTGTGCCCGCGGCATATTTTAGCACCACGGAGGCAGCTTCTGCAAGTTTTGAACCATACGTCAGGTCAGGCAGTACGGTGGACGAAGCCAGCCCACCACCCAGGCTATAGCCTAGTTTTTGGCCTTTTTTCCCATTTCGCTGGGCTTGGTACCCGAGCTTTGGTGCCCAGTTGGCATTGACTATTTTGTCACATAGGCCCTAGCCAGAAGTCTCGCTCCATTCAAATTACGTGAGGTCGGCCGGACGAACTTGGCCATCCACCCCAGACTAAGCCCATTTTTTTGGCACTGGGGTTTTGGGCTCTTATTTTGGTAATTTGTGTCGCCTATTTTTGGCTACAGGCCACTCACCAATCTCGCCCATTAAAGTCCGTGAATGTTTCGCCCGCCCGCCCCAGGCTACATGCCTTTTTAGCCTTTTGTGAGCCAGGCGCGAGACCGACCTTGAGTGGGTCATTTTAAGTAGCTGAAGTCATGGCTTTATTTTTCTTTCCTCTGAAGGCCCCTTTGATCTACTTCATTAAAATCCGTGAGATAGACAGCATTACTTCGCGAAACTACCATACCGCTTTTTGCTTTTAGTGACAGACAGGAACCGACGCATGCGGTAATTTTAGAAGTGGCTGTCATGACTTCTTGCTACAGAGAACTCTACATAAAGTCTCGACCCATTAGGGCTCAGTGAACAAGGTAGCCATACACACCTGATATAGCCCACAAGTTTTGGCTGCTTTTCCATTGAGGGCTGTTCTTTGACCAGTAACAATATATTTTTGGCTTTGGCTATTGCCCGTATTATTTTTGTCTGCAAATTTCTTAATCTGCTTATTAAAGTCGGGGCCGAACTTATCCAGACTATAGCTTTTTTGGCCTTTCCTTTGGGGAGTTTTGTACCCCGTTAACGGTAGCGTATTTTTGTCTGCTGTGTTATGCCAATGACCTATTTTTGTCCTGCAGAATACAAAGTCTACGCCCCATTCAAGGTCTGGCGGACAAAACATCATCCAGAACCATAGCCACCCGTTTTGGCCTTTTTCACTTTCAGAGGTTTTGGTGCCTGACCTTTGGTATTTATTTTTAGGCACTTAGCTGACAATGGCCTTTATCTTTGCTTCTGACCCCACCATGAAATCGCCCCATTCCGTCCGGCAGACGAACAGCAACCCTTTAATTATAGCCACCCCTTTTTGGCCTTTTTGCCTTGAGCAGACTTGGGAACCCGACCTTGGTAGTGTTTTGAAGCAGCCTTGTTCCTATTTTGCTTTGCAAGGCCCTACATGCAAATTCTACTTCCAGGTCAGCGGATAGCTTAGCCAGCCCTTTGTAAAGGCGCAAACCCACCCCTTTTTAGCCTTTTCAGACGAACTTAGAGACCGACCTTCGTCTTGATGATTTTGAGGAAGCGTGTGTCGTGGCCTATTTTGGCACGAACTCTCGCTGTGATGCAACCCGATTCCGAATCCGGTGAGACATTTGTATCCCGCGCTTTAGGCTATAGCCCTGGTTTTTTGGCCTTTTTTACTGGGGGCTTTGATGCCCCCATTTATCCAGCTTATTTTTAGCCGCAGCTGTGCCAGCCTGACCTATTTTTTGGCACAGGCCCTACATAAGTCTCACCCATTCGGAGATCAATGACAGGCTTTGGCCCGCTTGAGGCTAGCCGTCCGTTTTTGGCCTTTTTAGGAGATGAACTTGAGAGACGGACACTTTGCGTGGTCATTTTTAATTTTGTTTGTGCCAGCCCCTACTGTTGGCACCCAATTTCATAAGTCAAACCCATTCAGGTCAAGTTGAACATTATTACCCCCAGTACATAGCCACCCGTTTTTGGCCTTTTTCCATGGGGGTTTAACCCCGACCTTGAGCGTATTTTGTCTTGTGGCTGTGCCCTTGTGACATGGTCTGTACAGGCCCCCTCCCAAGGTCCTACTTGTTCCAGTCCGGACATCAGCCCGCCCCAGAGGCTATAGCCACCACTTTTTTGGCGCTTTTCAGGCGGTGGGCTTGGGACCAGCCTCCAGGGCAGTCCATTTTTTGTGCCATGTGCACATGACTATTTTGGCACCCAGAGGCCTCATAATGTCGACCGATTCCGAGTCGGTAGACTGAACTTCCAGCCCGCGCCCCGAGAATATGGCCAGCAGTTTTTTTTGGCCTTTTTTTCATTGGGGGCTTTGGTACCCAGCAGCAGGCGCTTCTTTTGCAGGCCGCAGTTGTGCCGGTATTATTTTGTCCTACGGAGGCCCTGCGATCTACGCCCCATTTGGTCTGGCGGACAGACTTGTATCCCCTACCCCGAAGACCTGTACCGTTTTTTAGCCTTTCCCATTGAAGTTTTGGTTCGAACCTTTAGGCGCTTGTTGTGTCAGCTATCTGCGCTTTACAGAGGCCCTAAGCAAGTCGTCCCATTCCGAAATGCAGCGAAACGAGCCCAGCCCGACCAGGCTATAGCCCACCACTTTTTAGCTTTTTGCATGTGGACGGACTTGGGGACGGGCCACTTGGTCAGGTCATTTGGCTTAGTACATGCCAGCAACACATTTTTACTACTGACCCCTATGAAGTCGCCCATTAAGGAGGTCGGCGGGATGAACTTCGGCCAACCTACAAAGGCCTAGCCCGCCCCTTTTTTGGCCTTTTTTCGGTAGGGCCGAACACAGGGGACAGCGCCAGAAAGGCGGTCTGTTTAGGCCGGCTGTGTCAGCGACTGGCCACGGCACATTTCAGAAGCCAAAGTCACCGACCCATTCAGTCAGCGGACGAACAGCCAACCCACCACACGAGGCAAGCTGGCCCATTTCGCCTCGGCAGGGACCGACGGAATGGTCATTTTTGAGCGTGGCTGTGGCGGCATATTTTTAACACCACGGAGGCCCTGTAAAGTTTTGTTATTAAAAGGTACGTGATTGAACTTATTCAACCCGCTTTAAAATATATTTACCTGGCCTTTTTCATTGAACGAACTTGAGACCCGATCTTGGAGATCATTTTAAACGTGACTGTGTCAGCAAGCATGGATTTTTGTCACAATTTCATAAGTCTGTATTAAGTGCGGATGAACTTAGCCAGCCACCCCCTGAGGTATAGCCATTGCGCAGCCTTTTAGTTCAAGTTACGTTGAATGGTGCCCAAATAAGCGGTTAGCCGTTTAGGCTTACCCACACCGCGTTAATTTCGAACCTGCAAAACAAATTTGATTTAACAGATTCTTTAAAGCGGTTGAGGATTATGTCTGACCAATCGGTTATGGATTTTTCGATGACGGTTACGTTAATTCCGAGAATAAATCGTTTTAACAATACTTTTGCAACATGCTTTCTGAAATTATCGGTTGGCGTTTTAAACTCAACAATTATCGTTGCTACGATAATTACTTCTGATGAGCGTATTTTCCAAATTTAGGTTGACCCCAAAACTTGTTAAAACATATTCTGACTTGAAAAGCGTTGAAACTTTACACATAGAGTCCAATTTCCAAATTTCCGTAATGTTTTGTTAATCCAAAACTCTAAGAAATTGTAGTATAGCCTAAGATGTTATGGCACTTTTCAAAATAAGTCCTTTTGCCAAGATTTCCAGCAATACTTGTTTACATTTTGAAGTTTTTCAAAATTCTTTCAATTAAACCATAAAACTTTTGAAAAACAATAATTACTTCATCGTTTTTCATTAAAATATAAAACATTTTATAATGTGAAATAATGATTAGAATAAAACAGTGATTTCCATAGAAAAGATAATGCAGAAATAATTTGGGCTTAAAAGATTAATCGTTACTTAATCTTGTTTGTTGCCGTAATCAAGTAATATGGAAACATATATGTTAACAATCTCCCCCTTTTTGTTATTATTGGCATTTCATATATTTAAGAATGATTTACAAATTGCCTCCTAATCTTATCTTCTTTTACAATTTTGCCATTAGCTAAATTCGCTTGATTTAAATAAGCGGATTTTCTCCCCTCATCATCAAAAAAGAAAAACTTAATTGGCAAGAAAAAATAGCAATTTTTTTATTTTTAATAAATGTAGAACATACATATTCTTCTCCCCTTCATGTAAAAAAAGCGTAAAGGAAAAAGAATAGGGTAGGAAATTTATTTACCCATGTTGTCCAAGTAAATTTCAATACATTCTTCCCCAACAAGCAACATCACTTCAAATACAAGATTAGTAACATCACATCAAATTATTAGATCATGATAAAGCCAACTTCATACACAAATCATCACTAAAGAAATATCATGAACAATTATTCCATCATTTGCCAATCAACAACTCATAGCATCAGAATTTCATATCCAAAGCACTTGCGTATAATCAATCACCATTATATCTGAAACCGTGAAATCATCACCGTGTCAGAATATACGTGAAAATCATCGAAAGAATACTTTCAGTGCATATTATTCTCCTCCTTTTTAACAATGGCCGGAAATGATATATTACTTTGTCCACGCTGGACAATAAAATTCAAAATGCATATTTTCCAAAATCATATTATGTGCTCCCACTAATGTATGATTTAAAATTAACGCGAAATGATTTTATCCAAAGGCATATTATAATTTTGTCTCTGTAAAAATGAACAAATTCTCAGTACTGTGGTTAAAACACTTCCATATAAAGCTTAATATTAATAACCAGCTCGCCATCGGTTCACGCAAAATAGTCATCCTTGACAAAAGCATCACGTAAAAATATCCATCATCAAAATCTCATATAGAAGCTGGCAATGTATGCAAAAAATAAATAGCACACAAGGAAACAAAATATGAAATGTATTAAGCATATGAAGTCGAGAAACCTTTAAGTGGAGGTGGTGAAGATGTGAAATTATATAGCCGTGAATTTTGGTTGAGAGGAGCAAAATTCGGTCTGACGTCCGTCAGATTCAGGCGCCTTAGGGTTTAGTTTACAAAGATGAAAGTGATTTTGCTCGATGTGATTTGGCAGAAAATGAAGAAAATGAAGGATTGAAAGGAAAGCTTTGGTACGACCTGCAACATCGCGAAGCAGTGGAGGGGTAAATGAAGAGGAAAGAAATGTAGAACAATTTTTATTACAAGAAAAGCAGCTAGCCTTTTCTGTAATGATGAAGAGTAACTTCGAAGGAGGAAGCATTTAATGGAAACGGTGAGGGTTAGTCCTTAGCGGTAAAGGTAAATTCGATTGGCTTTGTGTTTTTAAGCGGTTTACCGTTTACGAAAAGCAGTAAGGGTAAAGGTTTAAATCAGCCAGGCACAGTTTAAGAGTTAAGCGATTTTCGTTTGATGAGAAAGCAGTTATCCGTTTGCCGTCTATAACCCGTTCAGTTGCATGTGTTACATTTAATTTATCCATTTTTGGCTGACTGCATACATTCCAAAATCATTTAATTGATCGAAAAAATGTTTTATAAGCCATTTTAATGCATGAGACATAAATGTATACAAAGACCAAACATATGCCGTATCAATGGCATCAATAATGTCATATCCAGTTTATAAGTGAACATGATGATATATGATGTGGCACGAATTCACACATATAATTCGACCGTCATGTATATTTTAATCGCCAAGACAATATAAGCATTAAAACTTAATAAAATACAGAAAAGGTCAAATTCGAGGAATAAAACTTCCCTTCCCTTGTGATTGAGCGGAATAACATGCAAGCTATATACCGTTGGAAAGATAATTAAGTTAGCTTTCCAATAAATTTTCTGAAACTTGGTTGAGTTTCTCTAAAGAGGAGTTATGACCAATTCATTACAACTTGTGCAGACTGAAGATTTTCACAATAATTAAACATATAATCATTCAAAATTGATAATTCAAGCATATCATTCATTTATCAAGCTTAGGCATTACATAATCATCAAAATCAAACAAACTATCATAATGAGTTGACAAGCTATCATCATAAATAAATAATGTGCATAATGATAAATCACTCAATGTTATACACAATAATTTCTATCATAAACATACAATACTTTTGTAATTCAAGCTATGTCATCCATCATGATCTATTCAACAAATCAATATAAAAATTATTACCAAAATAATTAAATCATGCCTCGTTTTTTCTCTAGATCATGCTCAAATGATTATCCTCATAAGCTTCATCAGGAACTCTCCACCATTCCTTGTTTGTAGGTACTACAAAAAAATATTCAGGTGTTAACTGTGCTTTGTTGAATTTTAAATACTCTTGGGTCCTTGAGTGTTAGATTTAGTTCAAACCGGAACAAATACATTTGACTCCATAATACACATTTCTTTTAATTGGACATCTATTCTTCATATGACCATTTTGATTGCAATAATGACATACAATTTGATCATTTGTGGAGGTAGCCTTAACAAAATAATTCTTATAATATTTTTTTGTTTCAAATGAAGGCTTATACTAGTCCTCCTTTATCAAACACACATTTTTGTGAATTAAGCATATTATCCAACATCTTTTGCCCATTTATGATTTCAAAACAATCTCATTCAACATTGCTCTTCTTCTTAAGCATTTCATTTTCCTTTTTTTCAAGTCATCTATGTGATATTCTAACGTTGCTCATGTGAAGTGCTAGGTTTCTCATTTGATAATGCAACTCTATCATGCAATGTTTTGTTCTCTAATTCTAGGCATATAATCTTTTGTACATAGAATTCATTTTCATTTGTGAGAAACTTTTCACCATTTTCTTTTAAGACATGCATTCTTTTACCAACTTTTATCCAATTATCATGCAATTCTTTAAAAGCATCCTTATAATTCATCATCGTAAAAGATCATTTACCTCATCAAGTTCATCATCCGATTCATCTCCAATTGCCATGAGAGCTAGATTTGTCATTTCTTGATGCTCTTCGTCATCATATTTCCTTAACTATCATCCATTGGCTTCATTGCTTTCTTCTTGGCTTGTTGAGAAGAGGCATTCCGTTCTTATATGGCGGGCTTCTTGCACTTTTGTAACATTGATTACTTCATTCTTCTCCTTTCCAGTCTCGAGGTCTCTAAATTTTCTTCGCTCACGGATTTCTTAAAAAGTTTTCTGTTTCTCCTAGCAACATATCCATCTCCTCCTCATCCATGCTTTCCTCATCACTCTCATGTTTTGAGCTTTGAAACAATGCTTTCTTCTTCTCCTCATTTGCTTCTTTTCATTGCCATGTCTTCTCATGAAATAAGAGAACCAATTAAATCATCAATAGGTAAAGATATTCCGTCTTTTAAGCTTCCTCGATGGCAGTCCTTTTTGGTCTCCGTTCCTTGGGGTACACGACCTAAGATTTTCTTAACTTTGCTATGTTGAAAAGGTCTTTCCTAGGGCTCCTAGAGTGTTCCTATGTCCGTAAATCTAGTATACATAGAATACACCTCTCGTTTGTTCCATTTGGAACAATTCATATTGTCAGTGTGTCTACTAATTTTAGACTCTTTGTGATTTACTTTTAACAACTTCAAGTTTGTGCCAAATTTCATTAGCACTTTCACAAGCTAGACACTCTATGAAACTCTTTCTTATCAAATTACTGCACAAAACAAAGGCATTCATGGCTTTGGAATTTAGAAAGCTTTTCTCTTTTCAATTCATTCCATTCCAAGTGAAGGTTTTGGAATATCTTCCCAAGCAACCGTTTTTAGTCAAAGGCATAAATGGACCATCTGAAACAATAATTTCCCAAATTTCATAATCTAAAGCGTAAATATTCTCATCCTAGTTTTCCAATATGGGTAGTCATTAAAATCGAAGAACAGTGAGTCAATTGTGGATTGTCCTTTAAAGGTTGAGTCACTATAGGTTGCCATGGATCTTTAACTCTAGGCGTTTAAGTCTAAACAAGAGCACCTTGCTCGATACCATTTTGAAATGAAATACTAATACAAAGCAGCGAGGGGTGAATTGGGATATTAAAATATTGATTCTAAAACAAAACTCAATGCAAATCAAAACTAATTTAAAGCAATAACAAATAAATCAATCACAATATAAAAGTAAGGAAGAGAAAACAAACACAATGATTTTCGTGGTTCGACAATCACTTCTCGTCCACGCCTCGAAGCTCACGGGCTTGAGAAGTTTCACAAACTAGCCTCCCGAGGCTTGACAGCTTTACAAATTGACTTCCAAGGTGTCAATGGACACTTTGACACAACCAAGATTATCCCCGATCTCTTAACCCAGTGTATCAGACACTTGATCTTTTAACTTGATTTTACAAAAAGATTACAAATGAATCTCTCTCACTGTATGTGTTTGATCACAAGTAAGCTCAATGTGTGATAGATAAAGATGAATACAAGATTTAAGCTCAATGAAATTGTATTCTCAATATTTTTGCTCAATGATGGAATTGAATTCATCTGTTTAATTGGATTGAGCTTATTTATAGTTTGGAAAAACTAAGCGTTATGCATATGCTTTCAAAAGCGGTTGGCGTAATTAACCGTATGATTAACTTAACCGTTTAAGCGATCGAAATTCGTTGGAGCCAATTTTCAAATAAACGGTTAAGCGTTTAGGCTTACCCTTCGCCGTTAATTTCGAGACACCTGAAAAGCTCAAATTTGGTTTTAACGTTCTTACTAAGCAGTTGAGGAAGTTGTAATCAAAATAATCGCGTTTCGATAAGCAGTTCCTTTAGTTCCGCGAACAGTTCGAATAAATCATTTTAACAATACTTTGCGAACATGCTTTACGGAAATTGTATCGGTTAGCCGTTTTAAATAAGCAGTTGGCGTTCTTCAGTTGACCGAAACTTGATAAAACTATATTCTGTTAGCGTTATGAAACTTTACATGGTTCCAATTTAAATTTCTAGTAATGTTTTATTAATCCCAAAACTTTCTGCAGGGAAATTATGGTATAGCCCAAAATGTTATGACACTTTTCAAATAAGTCCTTTACCAAGATTTTCAAAACAATACTTGTTTATTTAAGTTTTCAAAATTCTTTCAATTAAACCATAAACTTTGAAAAACAACCAATTTCATAAATCATTTTTTCATTAAATATAAAACATTTATAATGTGAAATAATGATTAGATAAAACAATCAATTTCATAAAGATATTAAATAATTTGAGCTTAAAAAGATTAATCATTCTTAATCTTGTTTGTTATCATCAAAATCAATATTATATGAAACATATATATGTTAACATCCGGCCTATTTTGCTACGGAGGCCCTTGCAAAAGTCTAGTTTAATTCCGTCGTGAATGACTTGTAGTCCTTGAGCTATAGCCACCTTTTTTTGGCCTTTTTCATTGGACGAACTTAGGGACCCGACCTTGGGCGGTCATTTTTGAGCGGTGACACGCTAACCTATTTTTTGCATATGGAGGCCCCTACATAAGTTCGACCCATTCAGTCGTGAACTTTTGCCGGCGCTTACCCCTGAGCCATAGCCCACCACTTTTTTGGCCTTTTAGAGGCGGATGAACTTGGGGACCCGACCAGCGGCGATCATTTTGCGGATTCATTTTTAAGCGCGGCTGTGCCATGGCAACATGTTACCAACTTTAACACCACAGGCCCCCGCATAGTCTCGACCCATTCAGCGAAGTGCGGCGAACAACTTAGCCTACCCCGCCCCCACCAGAGCTATAGCCCACTTCCACTTTTTTGGCCTTTTTCGGCAGACCGAACTTGAGACCCGACCTTCGGCGGTCATTTTAACTGGTACATGCCCGGCCTATTTTGGCACCGAGGCCCTCCAAAGTCTCGCCCCCATTCCGGGTCCAGCAGACGAACTTGGCTACCCAACCCCCAAAGGCTATAGAGCCGCTTTTTTGGCCTTTTGGCGGATGAACGGGACCCGACCAGCAGGCGATCATTTTTACGGCTGTGCAGCATAGTTGGACCCCCAATTCCCCAGCACAGAGGCCCTACGCGCTAAATATCTCGACCCATTCCGAAAAGTCCGTGACGAACTTGGCACCAGCCCCCCAATTGCCTGCTTCGCTTGCACGCCTTTTTCCGGTAGACGAACTTAGGGACCCGACCTTGACGGTCATTTTTAGCGGCAGCTGTGCCAACCTATTTTTAACCTGCCTACAGAGCCCTCGAAAGTCTCGGAGCCATTAAGGTCGGCCGGACAAATTGTGTCCGCTTCCCAGTATAACGTTATAACCCTTTTTTAGCCTTTTCCGTGTAGACGAACTTGAGGGATGTGAACCTTGATGGGTCATTTTGGTATGAGCATGTAGCGGCCATCGCCCCTATTTTTTACTGCAGGCTCCTTGCATAGTCTCGCCCATACCAAGTCAGCAGACCCGAACGACCAACCCTTGAGCTATAGCCGCTGCTTTTTAGCCTTTACTGTGAGGGTTTTGGTGCTTGTGACAGACAGGCACTTATTTTTTAGAAGCGGCGTGTCCGCAACCCTATTTTTACAGCTGCAGGCCCCTCGGAAGTCTCGCCCCATTCAAAGGTCCGGCGGACAAACTTAGCCAGCCAGCCGCTTACGGTATATCCTTCCTTTTTGGCCTTTTTTCGTGGCCGAACATGAGGACCCGACCTTGGCGGTCATTTTTAGGCGGCTTGTACATGTCCCTGACATATTTTGGCACATAGGCCCCCTACATGAAGTTGACCCATTAAAAGTCGGTAGACGAACTTTATCAACCGCCAACCGCCCCTTTACAGTATACTTCCTTACCTTTTGGCCTTTTTTTTTAGGCAGCGAACATGGGGACCCGACCTTGGCCGGTCATTTTAGTAGCGTGACTGTGTCCTGACATATTTTTTTTGGCACATGAGGCCCCCTACGCAAAGTTCATTTGTTCCAAGTCGTGGTTGAACTTTGCCAACCCTTCCCAAGCTATAGCCCTTTTTTGGCCTTTTCCGGCGGATGAACTTGGGGAACCAGCGAAGGCGATCATTTTTTAAGCAGCTGTGCCCAGCTGACTTAGATTTTAACTTTGGAGGCCCTCGCATGTAGTCTCGACCCATTCGAGTCAGTGACAGACTTGTAAGCCCACTGGTTATAGCCCACCCTTCCTTTTTACACAGCCTTTTCCAGTAGACGAACTTGGGACCCGACCTTGGCCAGGTCATTTTAGGCGGCTGTAAGCCTGCGACCTTTGGCACCTGAGGCCCTGGCAAAGTCTCAGGCCATTCGAGTCAGCGGACAAACTTCAACCAGCCAATCCCGAGCATCACTTCCTTTTTTGGCCTTTTAGGCCCGACGAACTTGGAACAGGACCCAGACCTTGATGGGTCATTTTTAGGCGGCAGCTGTGCATGACCTATTTTTCACCTGCAGGCCCACACAAGTCTCGCATTCAAGTCAGTGGACGAACACCCAACCCACCCCCAAGGCTATAGCCCACCCCTTTTTGGCCTTTTCCATTGGGGGTTTTGGCGCCACCAGGCGCTTATTTTTTTAGGCCTTGACTGTGTCTGACCTATTTTGGCTGCGGAGGCCCCTCGCAAGTCTATTCCTTAGAGTCCAGTGATGAACTTTGACCCCAAGGCTATAGCCAGCCCTTTTTTGGCATTTTTCGGTAGACGAACTTGGGGACCCGACCTTGATGCCAGGCGGTCATTTTTTAGGCGGCGGCTGTGCCCGACATATTTTACCGCTGCACAGAGGCCACCGCATGTAGTCTCGACCCATTCCGAGTCGGGACGAACATGTACGCCAAATGCTAACTTTGGCCTTTCGTTGAACATGGGATCCGACCTTTGGGCGGTAATTTTAAGCGGCTGTGTCCTGACATATTTTTGCACATAGGCCCCTACAATTTGACCCATTCGAGTCAGTGGACAGAACTTTGCCACCGACCAATCCCAAATACTATAGCCTTCTTTTTGTCCTTTTTCCAGTGAGACGAACTTGGGGACTTGACCTTGGCCTTTGTGCCTTTGACTATTCCACAACCTGCAGAGGCCTCAAAGTCTTATTACGAGTCCGTGGATGAACTTGTAGCCGCCCCCAAGGCTATACCTTTTAGCCTTTTTTCGTGAATGAACATGAAGATCCGACCTTTGTTGGTCATTTTTAAGTGACTGTGTCCGACATTTTTGGTACATGGAGCCCCTGCATAGAAGTTTGACCCATTCCGAGTCAATGCCATGAACTTTTGTAATATCCCCAGGGCTATAGCCCGCCTTTTTGTCCTTTTCCGTGAGGGCAGACTTGGGGACTTGACCTTGATAATTGTTAGCAGCTGTGCCCATGCTCCTATACAACCCTTGAGAGGTCCCGCAAAAGTCTCACCCATTAAAAGTCCTTTGAGGTCCAGCGGACGACCCAGCCCAATTGAGGCTATAGCCCGCCCCTTTTTAGCCTTTTCGGCGGACAACAAACTTGAGACCCGACCTTGAGCGGTCATTTTGGCAGCTGCTCGCATGGCAGCCTCATTTTGGCACCACAGGCCCCTCGCATATCTTCCAGCCATTCCGAGTCGGTAAAGAGACTTGGCCTGCCCACCCCAAGGCTATAGCCAGCACTTTTTGGCCTTTTCGGCCAGACGAACTTGGGGACCCGACCTTGGCCGGTCATTTTTAACAGCTGTGCCCATGATATTTTGGCTGGCCCCTCTGCAAAGTCTACCTTGGTCTTCATTGAGTCATGGGGCGGTTAGCCAACCCAAGGCTATAGACCACCCCTTTTTGGCCTTTTCCGGCCCGGATGAACTTGAGGACCCGAACAGCAGCGATCATTTTTAAGTGCAAGCGGCTGTGCCCTTGGCATGGACACAGCAGGCCCTATGAGTCTCGACCAATTCCGAGCCAGTGACGAACATCAGCCACGGCTATAGCCCCCTTTTTGGCCTTTTAAGCGGATGAACTTGGGGACCCGACCGGCCGGTCATTTTTAAGGGCGGTTGTGCCTGTGACCTTTGGCACTGAGGCCCCCTGGCAAAGTCTCGGGCCATTCAGTCCGGCGGACAAACTTCAGCCCAACCGTCCCGAAATAGCCCTTTTTTGGCCTTTTTTGGCCAGACGAAGGACCCGACTTGATGGGTCATTTTGGGCAACTGTGCATGACCTATTTTACCTGCAGAGGCCTTGCGAAAGTCGCCCCATTCAATCCGGCCAGACGAACTTGATAGCCAACCCCAAAGGCTATAGCCCTTGCCCCTTTTTGGCCTTTTAGCTGGGGTTTGTCCAAACCTTGGCGCTTATTTTTATTTGTGTCTGGCCTATTTTGCTTTACAGGCCCTACGCAAAGTCTCGCCCCATTCCGAGTCCGGCCAGACGAACTTGTAGCCAACCCCAGCTCGCCCCTTTTCAGCATTTTCGTGGCCCGAACTTGGGGACCCGACCTTGAGCGGTCATTTTGAAAGCGGCTGCTGTGCCACAACATATTTTGGCACCACAGGCCTTGGCATAGTCTCGACCCATTCCAAAGTCGGTAGACGAACTTGGCCCGCCATTAATATTTAAAGGCTATATCCCCTTTTTGGCCTTTTTTAGACGAACAGGATCCGACCTTTGGGCGGTAATTTTTAGGCGGCGTGACTGTGTCCTGCCAACATATTTTGGCACATGGGGCCCCTAAGTTTTGACCCATTCCAAGGTCAGTGAACTTTGCCACCGTACCCCAGGCTATATTACCCTTTTTGTCCGCTTTTTAAGACGAACTTGGGGACTTGACAGTGATAGTATTAGGCAGCGGCTGTGCCCACGGCCTATTTTAGCCTGAGGCCCTACGCGAATCTCACCCATTCGTCCCAGCGGATGAACTTGGCCAGCCCTTTGATAGCCCACCCCTTTTTTTGGCCTTTTTCCGGCGGACAAACTTGGGGACCCGACCTTCGGGCGGTCATTTTGGGCTCGGCTACGCCCGCGGCATAATTTTGGCACACGGAGCCCCCTCGCATAGTCTCGACCCATTCCGAGTCAGACGAGCAGCAGCCAGCCCACCCCCCAAGGCTATAGCCGCCCACCCTTTTTGGCCTTTTTTGAACGAACTTGGGGACCCGACCTTGGCCGGTCATTTTTGAAGCAGCGGCTGTGCCATGACCTAGAGCCCCTCGAAAGTCTCGGGCCATTCGAGTCCGGACAAACTTGGCCATCCACCCCACAAATTTACTATAGCCACCTTTTTAGCCTTTTTACGGCCAGTAGGAACGAACTTGAGGACAGACCTTGATGGGTCATTTTTGGGGCGTGACTGTGTCCATCAGCGGACCTGTTTTTTACAGGCCTTACGTAGTCTCGCCCATGCCGATCAGCAGACGAACTTGACCAACCCACCCCAAGGCTTAGCCGCCCTTTTTGGCCTTTTTTTAGCTGGGGGGTTTTGGCGTTGTGCCAGGCACTTATTTTTGGCGGCAGCGTGTCCATTGACCTTTGGCACAGGCCCCTCGGAAAGTCTACCATTCGAGTCCGGCGGACAAACTTGGCCAGCCACCCCCCCAGTATAGCCCACCTTTTTTGGCCTTTTCAGTGCCGAACATGGGACGAAAACCAGGCCAGGCGGTCATTTTAGGCGGCTGTGTCCACGGCATATTTTTTGGCACAGAGGCCCCTCGCCAAAGTTTCAAACCCATTCAGAGTCGGTAGACGAACTTTGCCAACCCACCCCCCAAGGCTATACCCACCTTTTTGGCCTTTTCCGGAGGAACATGGGGACCCGACCTTGAGCGGTCATATTTAAGCAGCAGCTGTGCCCAAGCCTATTTTTGGCTTTACGGAGGCCTCTCACATGAAGTCTCGACCCATTCCGAGTCGGTGAGGAATGAACTTGTATTACCCCGCATAAAGGCCCCTATAGCCATTTTTTGGCCTTTTCAGGCCCGGGCGAACTTTCGAGAGACCCGACCTTGGGCAAGTCATTGTGGCCAAATGCAGCTGTGCCATGGCCTATTACAAGCTTTGGCGCCGAGGCCCTCCTAAACCTCGCCCCATTCAGGACTCGGTGCAGACTTGTGGGCTATAGCTTTGGTACCACCGTTTTTTAGCCTTTTTTTTCTGCTTTGGGGGTTTTGTCGCTAACCTTGAGCACTTATTTTTGCGCACGGCTGTGCCATGACCTATTTTACACAGCACGGAGGCCCCTCACAAAAGTCTGCCTTATTAGGAGTCCGGCGAATGACTTAGCCTGTTTAGGCTATAGCCCACCCATTGTTTTGTCCTTTTTCCTGCGGACGAACTTGGGGACCCGACCTTTGGGCAGTCATTATTGGGTGCGGCTGTGCAGTATCGTGTCTACACAGCACCAGGCCCCCTCAAAATCTCGCCCATTCACTCCGTGACGGACGAACTTGCATGAAACCCGCTAATTAAAGTATATTACCGTTTTTGGCCTTTTTTACTGCAGAGGGGAGGTTTTGTCGCCCAAACCAGTGCTTATTCTTATTTTGGTAGGTGGCTGTGCCGCGACCTATTTTGCAGCCCCAACACCAGGCCCCCGAAGTCTCGCCTTGTTCCCGAGTCGGACCCAGAACGGAGCCTACCACCCTTTAAGGCTATAGCCCACCCATTTTGTCCTTTTTCGGTGGGCCGAACTTGGGGACCGACCTTGGTGGTAATTTTAAGGCGAGCAGCAGTGCCACTACCTACACTGCACCCCTACTTGCGAAGTCTTATGCCACATTTCTAGTCCGGCCCGAACATAGATCCACCCCAAAGCTATATAGCCGCCCCTTTTGGTCTTTTAAGGAGACGAACTTGGGACCCGACCTTCAGGTGGTTATTTTCTGTGGCGGCTGCTTGTTCGCAGCCTATTCCCCAACACATGAGGCCCCCTGTAAAGTCTCGCCCCATTCAGTCCGTGAGACGAACTTGGCAGAATATGTTCCCGGCTATTGCCCACCCCTTTTTTTGACCTTTTTCCTGTGGACGAACTTGGGGACCCGACCGTCGGGCGGTCATTTTTGCGCACACGGAGGCCCCTCACAAAGTCTTGCCCCATTCCGAGTCCGGCTGTGAACTTGCATGCCAATTTATATTCACCCATTTTTTTTGTCCTTTTTTTTTTTCGCTGCAGAGGTTTGGCGCCTTGACCTTGAGCGCTTATTTTGGGTCTTGGCTGTGCCTTGACCCTATTTAGCACAGGCCTCGTGCCAGTCTCGACCCATTTGAGTCTGGTGGGCGAACGGCCACCCCCAACCTTTATAGCCCACCCGTTTTTGGCCTTTTCTCTGCAGACGAACTTGAGGACCCGACCTTGGGTGGTCATTTTGGATGCGGCTTTGTCCAGCCTATTTACAGCACATCAGGCCTCCCTAAAAGTCTCATTCGAGTCAGCGGCAGGCGAACTTGGTCAGCCCACCCCAAGGCAGCTATAGCCCACCGTTTTTGGCCTTTTCTGCAGACGAACTTGGGGACCCGACCTTGACCGGTCATTTTTAAAGGTGCAGCTTTGCACGGCTTGACCTATTATTTTTGGCACATAGAGCCCTCGCATAAAGTCTCATTCCATTCCAAAGTTCGAAGGTCCGGCAGACGAACAGCCCGCCAGCCCCAAGGCTATAGCCCAACCCTTTTTTGCCTTTTCGGTGGATTGGCACTTGGGACCCAACGTTGAGGGTCATTTTTTAGCGTGGCTGTACCCGACCTATTTTAACTTTCTCATGAGCCCCTCGCAAAGTCTCGCCCATTAAAGATCCGGTGAGTGAACGGGCAGCAACTTGTAACCAACCCCAATTTTATAGCCCACTTTCGTTTTGGCCTTTTTAGCTGGGGTTTTGGCGCCCGACCAGGCGGTCATTTTGTATGCTGTGCCGCTGCTATTTTGGCACAGGCCCCTGCCAAAGTCTCGACCTATTGGGAGTCGGCCAGACCGAACAGCAAGCCCCACCCCCAAGGCTATAGCCACCGCGATTTTTTTGGCCTTTTTCGCTGGGGGTTTTGGCGACCCGACCTTGACGGTCATTTTGAAACGACTGTACCCTTGCGGCCTATTTTAACTGCAGGCCCCTCGGAAATTTCGAGTCTAAACCTAGTCCGAATAATGGAACGAACTTGTAGCGCCACCCCCGGTATGCCACTTTTTAGCCTTTTTACGGCGAGGGAACTTGGACGAGCCGACGCCGGACATTCATTTTTTGTGCGCAGGCCAGAAGTGCCGCCCCATTCCGAGTCCGGCTGACGAACTTGTAACCGCCCGCCACCGCGTCAAAGGCTATAACCCACCCGTTTTTTGGCCTTTTTTTCGCATTTGGGGATTTGGCGCCGACCTTTCAGGCGCACTTATTTTGAAGCCTGTGACACGCGGCCCTGGCACAACACCGCAGAGGCCCTCGCCAAAGTCTCGACCCATTCGAGTCCGGTGGGCCGAACTTCAGCCCACCACCCTTTTTAAAATTTATAGCCCCGTTTTTGGCCTTTTTTCCGCTGGGGTTTTGGCTCCGGACCTTCAACGCACTTACCTTTTTGGGCGGCACTGCGCGCGGCTTGTTATTTTTGAGGCCCTCTGAAAATTTCACCCCATTCCGAGTCCGGCGGGAACCGAACTTTTGCCGCCCCCAGGCTATAGCCCACCCCGTTTTGGCCTTTTCCGGCCAGACGAACTTGAGACCCGACCTTGAGCGATCATTTTTGGCTGGCTGTCTCCGCGACCTATTTTTGGCCTGGAAGGCCACTCACAAAGTCTCGGCCCATTCGAGTAAAGACGAACTTGAACCGCAGCGTACCCCCGAGGCTATAACCCACCCCGTTTTGTGCCTTTTTCCGCTGGCCGAACTTGGCGCCCCAGCCTTAGGGCGGTTATTTTTGAAGAAGCGGCTGTGCCTGCGTACAGCCTATTTTTAGCACCGAGCAGCTGTAAAGAAATCTCGCCCCATTCCGAGTCAGCGGACGAGAGCTTGTAACCCACTATAGCCGCAAGGCTAGCCATGCCCGTTTTTCTGGCTTTTTCCGCTGGGCAGCGCCCCAGCCCGGGCTCTTATTTTTGAAGACGGCTGTGTCCACAGCCTATTTTTGGCCTGCGAGGCCACTCGCAGAAGTCACACCCGATTGGCGAGTCCGGCGGGCGAACATGATCCCACCCCGAGGCCGGCCGCACCGTTTTTGTAGCCTTTTTACGCTGGAGCGAACTTGGCGCCCGGCTTTGGCGGTTATTTTTGGCTGTGCGTAGCAGCAACCTATTTTTTTACGCTGCACGGGCGCAATTTTCGTAAAGTCTCACCCCATTAAAGTCGGCGGACAAACTTGGCCTGCCCCCCCCCAAGAGGCTATAGCCGCACCCGTTTTGTGGCCTTTTCCGCTGCGGACTTGGCGCCCGGCCTTCAGGAGAGTTATTTTTTGATGCGGCTGTGTGCCGCGTCCTGGCTTCAGCACGGAGCCGCTTTCGCAAGTCGTCCGTATTCCGAGTCGGGGACGAACTTAGCCCACGAGAGCCCTTTGAGGCTATAGCCCACCCGTTTTGTGCCTTTTTCGCTGGGCGAACTTGGCGCCCTGGCCTTGGGCGGTTATTTTTGAAGCAGCGGCGGCTGTGCCGTGGCCTATTTTGGCCTGCTTCTGAGGCGCTTCGTAAGTCTCGCCCGTTCAGGTCAGCGGACAGGCAACCAGCTTAGCCAACCACCGCGAGCTATAGCAAAATACCCGTACCCGTTTTTACAGCACTTTCGCTGGGAACTTGGCGCCCCAGCCATGAGCACTGTTGCACCGGCCCACCGGTGCTGTCCACAACCTATTTTAAACGGCGCCACAGGCGCTTCGCAAAGTAAGCGGCTCAGTCGAGTCCGGCGAACGAACTTGTAACCCATCGCCCAAACCGCCGCGCACCGTTTTTGTGGCCTTTTTTCACGCTTCTGAGCCGAACTTGGCGCCCGGCCTTTGGCGGTTATTTTTAGGGGCGGCTGTGCGGTAGCCTATTTTGGCACAGGCGCTTCGTGAAAGCTCGCCCATTCCGAGTCCGTGAGACGAACTTCACCCACTCCCCAAGGCTACCTAGCCACCCGTTTTTGTGGCCTTTTCCGAGTGGGCCGAATTTGGCGTCGACCTTGACGGATTATTTTTAAGTGACTGTCTGGACCTATTTTAGCACCAGGCGCTGTAAAGTCTCGCCCCATTCGAGTC
This sequence comes from Citrus cavaleriei, assembly GCA_030448925.1. NCBI lineage: Eukaryota > Viridiplantae > Streptophyta > Magnoliopsida > Sapindales > Rutaceae > Citrus > Citrus cavaleriei. The sequence continues at coordinate 23,690 of JAUJEN010000117.1, read as the reverse complement.
CGGAAGACGAACTTAGCCCTTAACCCCAAGCCATGGCGCTTCCCGTTTTGTGGCCTTTTTTTTGGGCGAACTTGGCGCCCGGCCTTGGCGGTTATTTTTAGTAGCGGCTGTGCCCGCAGCCTATTTTACAACAAGGCGCTCGTAAAGCCTCCCCATTCCCGATTCCGGTGAGGCCAGATGAACTTGGCCTGCCCCCCCAGGCTATAGCCCTACGTTTTTGTAGCCTTTTCCGCTGGACAGACTTGGCACCCGGCGTTAGGCGGTTATCTTTTAGTAGCGGCTGTGCTTGCAACCCCCAACACCACAGGCGCTCGCAAGTCTCGCCCCATTCCGGCCGTCGAGACCGAACTTGTGGCCAGCCCACCCCCGAAGGCTATAGCCCACCCGTTTTTGTGGCCTTTTTCCGCTGGACGAACTTGGTGCCCCGGCCTTCGGGCGGTTATTTTTGGGCGCGGCTGTGCCCGCAGCCTAATTACAGCACCTGTCTGCTTTCGTAGTCTCGCCCCATTCCGAGTCCGGCCCGTACGAACAGGCCGCCCAAAGGCTATAAGCACCTGTTTTTGTGGCCTTTTTCGCTGGGCCAGAACTTGGCGTCCGGCCTTGAGTGGTTATTTTGGCGTGGATGTGCCCTTGGCCTATTTTGGCACTTTTCGCTAGCTTAAGTCTCGCCCATTCGAAGTCAGGATGAACTTTGCCGCCCGCCCCAAGGCTTATAGCCTGCCACGTTTTTGGCCTTTTTCACTGGATGAATTTGGCGTCGGCCTTGGTGGTTATTTTAGGCGTGGCGCCTGTGCCATGTCTATTTTTTGAGGCGCTCACAAAGTCTCACCCCATTCAAGAGCCCAGCGAACTTAGCCAGCCCCCCCCAAAGGCTATAGCCCACCGTTTTTGTGGCCTTTTTCGCTGGGCAATTTGGCGTCCGGCCTTGAGCTGTTATTTTGACGCAGCTGTGCCCCGTCTGTCCCCAGCACACGAGGCCGCTTTCGCAAAGTCGCCCCATTTCGAGCGGTAGACGAACCAGCCCGCTGGGCCATAGCCGCGCACCCGTTTTTTTGGCCTTTTTCCGCTGGACGAACTTGGCGCCCTGTCCTTCGGGCGCTTATTTTTGGGCGCGGATGTGCCCGCGGCCTATTTTGGCACTCGGAGGCTGCTAGCAAAAGTCTCACCCATTAAAGTCCGGCGGACTAGCAGCCTGCCCGCCCCAAAGGTAGCCCGCCACCCGTTTTGTGGCCCGTTTCCACAGACGGACAAGCGCCCGACCTTACTGGCGGTTACCTTTCATGTGGCTGTACCCGCGGCCTGAATTTTCACAACAAGCAGCGCATTTCGTAAATGTCGACCATTCCAGTCCGGCGGACTAACAGCCAGCCGCTTTAAGGATACCCGTTTTGTGGCCTTTTTCGCTGGTCGGACTTGCTTTTGACCTTCAGGCGGTTATCTTTTAAGCGGCTGTACCGCGGCCTGATTTTAACACCACAGGCCTTTCGCAAAATCGCCCATTCGAGCTTCGGCCGAACTTAGCCAGCCCGCCCCCTATAGCCGCTTTTTTGTGGCCTTTTTCCGCTGGGACGAACTTGGTGCACCGGCCTTGGAGCGGTTATTTTTAGATGTGCGGCTGTGCCCACCGCCTATTTTACAGCACCACAGTCTGCTCATAAAGTCGCCCCATTCCAGGTCCGTGCTGTGCAATTTGGGCCCCGGCCCATTTATAGCCACTTTGTTTTGTGGCCTTTTCAGCGACACAGGCGTCCCGGCCTTGAGTGGTTGTTTTTGGGTGCGGCTGTGCCGCATCCTATTTTTACAGCACCACGGTGGCTCGTAAAATCTCGCCCCATTACAGGCCGGAACGAACTTGGCCAGCCCGCCCCAGTTATAGCCCGCTTTTTTGTAGGCTTTCCATTGGAGCGAACTTAGGGGCCCCGGCCTTCGGGCGGTTATTTTAAGCAGCGGATATTGCCCAGCCTATTTTCACTTTTCGAGCTGCTAAAGTCTCGCCCATTAAAGTCCGGGAACGAACTTAGCCTGCCCTTTGGCGCCCCTTCCGCCCGTTTTGTGGCCTTTTTCCGGCTGGGCGAACTTCGCCCAGCCTTGAGGCGGTTATCTTTAGGCTCGGCTGTGCCGCCGCCTACAGCACCGCGAGTCTGCTTTCGTAGTCTCGCCCATTACGCCAGGTCAGCGTCTGAACTTGGCGTCCCCTGACCGGGTGGTTATTTTTTAGCGGCTGTGCCGCGTCCTAACACCACCGGTGGCGCTTCGCAAACTCGCCCCATTCCCCGGCCGGACGAACAGCCAGCCCCACCCCCAAGGTTATAGCCCACCATTTTTGTGGCTTTTTCGCTGGGCGAACTTGGGCCCCGGCCTTGGCGGTTATTTTAAGCGCGGATGTGCCCATGCTATTTGGTACTCGAGGCTGCTAGCAAAGTCTTGCCCATTCCGAGTCCGTGAACTTACTGCCCACCCCAAAGGCAGCCCACCGTTTTTATGGCCTTTTTCCGCTGGGCGAACTTTGACCTTCAGGCGGTTATTTTGGGCTACTCGGCTGTGCCGCCCCCACTGATGCCTTTCGTAAAGTCTCGCCCCGATCAGCGTCGAACTTGGCGTCCCGGCCTTGGTGGTTATTTTTTTGAAGCGTCCCCATTTAGCACCACCGCCGCTCTTGAGGTTATAGCCCACCATTTTGTGGGCTTTTTAGCGAACTTGGGGCCCGGCTTGGCGGATTATTTTGGCCTTGAATGTGCCCATGACCTATTATTTTCGAGGCTGTAGCAAAGTCTGCATTAAGTCCGGCCAGGCGAACCTTTGCCCGCCCCAGTTTTGTAGCCCACCGTTTTTTGGCCTTTTTTTGGGCGAACTTCTTGAGGCGGTTATTTTTAGGCTCGGCTGTGCCGCCTACAGCACCTGAGTCGTAAAGTCTCGCCCCATTCCGAGTCCGGCGTACGAACTTGGGCCGCCCCACCCCCCAAGGCTATAGCCCACCTATTTTTGTGGCCTTTTTCCGCTGGACGAACTTGGCGTCCCGGCCTTCGGGTGGTTATTTTTGGGCGCGGCTGTGCCCGCGTCCTATTTTTGGCACACGGTGGCCGCTCGCAAAGTCTCGCCCCATTCCGAGTCCGGCGGACGAACTTGGCCAGCCCCACCCCCCAAGGCTATAGCCCACCCGTTTTTGTGGCCTTTTTTCGCTGGACGAATTTGGCGCCCCGGCCATCGGGCGGTTATTTTTTACAAGCAGCGGCTTTCGCGGCCTGGGCACGGATGCTGCTCGCAAAGTATCGCCCCATTCCGAGTCCGACGGACGAACTTGGCCTGCCCCACCCCCAAGGCTATAGCCCACCCGTTTTTGTGGCCTTTTTCCGCTGGTCGGACTTGGCACCCCGGCCTTCGGGCGGTTATCTTTCGGCGCGGCTGTACCCGCGGCCTATTTTTTGCACACGGAGACCGTTCGCAAAGTCTCGCCCCATTCCGAGCCCGGCGGACGAACCTGGCCAGCCCCACCCCCCAAGGCTATAGCCCACCCATTTTTGTGGCCTTTTTCCGCTGGACGAACTTGGTGCCCCGGCCTTCGGGCTGTTATTCTCCAAATGCGGCTGTGCCTGGCCTATTCGCTGCAGGCGCTTCGCAAAGTCTCGACCCATTCAGTCGGCGGAACAAGCTTCCCAACCCCGCCCAGCTTATAACCCCCATTTTTTCGCCTTTTTCCGCTGGACGAACTTGGCGCCCCGGTCTTCAGGCGGTTATTTTTGCAGCTGTGCCCCGGCCCACAGCACGAGAACCGCTTTCGCAAAGTCTGCCTTCATTCGAGTCCACGAACTTAGCCTTACCCCAAGGTTTGCCACCATTTTGTGGCCTTTTCGCTGAACCCGAACTTGGCGCCCGGCCTTGAGCGGTTATTTTTAAAACTCAGCTGTGCCCGCGCCTATTTTGCTTTACAGATTCTGCTCGTAAAGTCTCGCCCCATTCCGAGTCCGGCGTACGAACTTGGGCCGCCCCACTCCCCAAGGCTATAGCCCACCTATTTTTGTGGCCTTTTTCCGCTGGACGAACTTGGCGTCCCGGCCTTCGGGTGGTTATTTTTGGGCGCGGCTGTGCCCGCGTCCTGGCACCACGGTGGCGCTCGCAAAATCTCGCCCCATTCGAGAATCCGGCCAGACGAACTTAGCCAACCCATCCTCAAAAGAGCTATAGCCCACCCGTTTTTGTGGCCTTTTTCTGCTGGACGAACTTGGCGCCCCGGCCTTCAGGGTGTTATTTTTGTCTACGGCTGTGCCCGCGGCCTATTTTTGGCACACGGAGGCCGTTCGCAATGTCTCGTCGCATTCCGCGTCCGGCAGACAAACTTGGCCAGCCCCACCCCCCAAGGCTATAGGCCACCCGTTTCAGCGGCCTATTTCCGCTGGTCGAACAGCGCCCGTTCTTGAGCGGTTATTTTTAAGCGGCTGTCCGCGCCAATTTTTAGCACCGCAGGCGCTCACAAGCTTGCCCCATTGAGTCCGGCAGACGAACAGCCACCCCCAAGGCTATAGCCCACCCGTTTTTGTGGCCTTTTTCCGCTGGACGAACTTGGCGCCCCGGCCTTCGGGATGTTATTTTTTGTCGCGGCTGTGCCAATTGCCTATTTTTGGTACACGGAGGCCGCTCATAAAGTCTCGCCCCATTCTGAGTCCGGCGGACGAACTTGGCCAGCCCACCCCCCAAGGCTACATTCCACCCGTTTTTGTGGCCTTTTTCCGCTGGACGAACTTGACGCCCCGGACTTCGGGCGGCTTTTTTTGGGCGCAGCTGTGCCCGTGGCCTATTTTTGGCACCGAGGCGCTGTAAAGTCTCATCCCATTCGAGTCGGCGGACGAACTTGGCCAACCCACCCCCAAGGTTATAGCCCACCCGTTTTGTGGCCTTTTTCCGCTGGACGAACTTGGCGCCCGGCCTTGCTTTTTAGTTTTAGATGCGACTGTGCCCGCCGCCTATTTTTGCTTCCGGAGGCTGCGCAAAAGCTCGTCCCATTCGAGTCCGTCGAACGAAGCCAGCCCCACCCGACAAGGTTATAGCCCACCCGTTTTGTGGCCTTTTCCGCTGGGCGAACCTGGCGCCCTGGCCTTGTGATTATTTTTAGGCGGCTGTGCCCAAAGGCTTATTTTTGGCACACGGAGGCCGCTCGGAAAGTCTCGTCCCATTCCGAGTCCACATGGGCGAACTTAGCAGCCAACCCCAGGCTATTGTCCACCCGTTTTGTGGCCTTTTTCCGATGCACGAACTTGGCGCCCGGACCTTGGTGGTTATTTTTTAGGTGCGGCTGTGCCACGGCATAGAATTTTACAGCACAGGCTACTCACCTGATCTCGTCCCATTCCGAGTCTGCGGTGAACTAGGCCAGCCCCACCCCGAAGGCTATAGCCCACCCGATTTTGTGGCCTTTTCCAGGGGCGAACTTGGGGCCTGACGGCCCGGGCAGTTATTTTTAGCATGGTGATGTCCATGACCTATTTAAGCACAGGCTGCTCGTAAAGTTTAGCCCCATTCCGAGTCCGGCGGACGAACTTGGCCAGCCCCACCCCCCAAGGCTATAGCCCACCCGTTTTTGTGGCCTTTTTCCGCTGGACGAACTTGGCGCCCCGGCCTTCGGGTGGCTATTTTTCTATGCGGCTGTGTCTGTGGCCTATTTTTAACACACGGAGGCCGCTCCCAAAGTCTCGTCCCATTCCGAGTCCCGCGGATGAACATGGCCAGCCGAACCCAACAAGGCTATAGCCCACCTGTTTTTGTGGCCTTTTTCCGCTGGATGAACTTGGCGCCCCGGCCTTCGGGCTGTTATTTTTATGTGCGGCTGTACCCACACACTGTTTTTGGCTCACGAAGGCCGCTCGCAAAGTCTCGTCCCATTCCGAGTCCGGCGGACGAACTTGGCCAGCCCCACCCCCCAAGGCTATAGCCCACCCGTTTTTGTGGCCTTTTTCCGCCGGACGAACTTGGCGCCAGGCCTTCGGGCAGTTATATTTATTCGCGGCTGTGCCCGCGGACTATTTTTGACACACGAAGGCCGCTCGTAAAGTCTCGTCCCATTCCGATTTCGGCGGACGAACTTGGCCAGCCCCACCCCCCAAGGCTATAGCCCACCCGATTTTGTGGCCTTTTTCCGCTGGACGAACTCGGCGCCCCGGCCTTCGGGCAGTTATTTTTGGCCGCGGCGGTGCCCGTGGCCTATTTGTGGCACACGGAGACCGCTCGCAAAGTCTCGTCCCATTCCGAGTCCGGCAGACGAACTTGGCCAGCCCCACCCCCCAAGGCTATAGCCCACCCGTTTTTGTGGCCTTTTTCCGCCGGACAAACTTGGCGTCCGGTCTTGAACGCGATTATTTTTGGCGGCGGATGTGCCGCGGCCTAGCACTTTCGGGCTGCTAGCAAAGTCGCCCCAATCCGAGTCCGGCGGACGAACTTGCCCGCCCCAGTATAGCCCACCGTTTTGTGGCCTTTTCCATGGGGCGGACTTGGCGCCCGGCCTTCTGGCGGTTACCTGTCATCGCGGCTGTACCCAGCGGCCTATTTTGCCACGAGGCGCTGTAAGTCTCGTCCCATTCCGAGCCGGACGAACTTGGCCAACCAACCCCGAATATAAGCCCACACGTTTTGTGGCCTTTTTTTACGCTGGGCGAACTGGCGCCCGGGCCAGTTATTTTTAAGCGGGCTATGCCCGTGGCCTATTTTGACACCAGGCGCTTCGCAAAGTCTCGTCCCATTCCGAGTCCGGCCGAACATGGCCAGCCAACCCGAACAAGGCTATAGTCCGTTTTGTAGCCCATTTTTGCGGAGACGAACTTGGCGACCTTCTGGCTGTTATTTTTATGGCTGTACCCCGCACTGTTTTAGCTCCGCGAGGCCGCTTCGCAAAGTCTCGCCCCATTCCGAGTCCGGAAGAAGCCACCCCCGAGGCTCTGCTTCCACCGATTTTGTAGCCTTTTTCCGCTGGAAGAACTTGGCGCTCGGCCTTGGTGTTATTTTTTGGGCGCGATGGTGCCCACCTGTTGGTAACCTGGAGACCACTTGCAAAGTCTCGTCCCATTCCGAGTCCGGCCGAACAGCCCCCCCAAGGCTATAACCCGTTTTGTAGCCTTTTTCCGCGGGACGAACTTGGCGCTCCAGCCTTCGGGCGGTTATTTTAAGCGGCGGCTGTGCCCTTGACTAACCTGACACGAACCGCTCACAAAGTCTTGTCCCATTCCGATTGCGGCGGACGAACTTGGCCAGCCCCACCCCCCAAGGCAATAGCCCACCCGATTTTGTGGCCTTTTTCCGCTGGACGAACATGGCGCCCCGGCCTTCGGGCAGTTATTTTTGGGTGCGGTGGTGCCCGCGGCCAATATTTGGCACACAGAGGCCGCTCGCAAAGTCTCATCCCATTCTGAGTCCGGCGGACGAAGTTGGCCAGCCCCACCCCCCAATGCTATAGCCCACCCGTTTTTGTGGCATTTTTCCGCTGGATGAACTTGGCGCTCCGGCCTTCGGGCGGTTATTTTTGGGCGCGGTGGTGCCCGCGGCCTATTTGTGGCACATGGAGACCACTTGCAAAGTCTCGTCCCATTCCGAGTCCGGCGGACGAACTTGGCCAGCCCCACCCCCCAAGGCTATAGCCCACCCGTTTTTGTGGCCTTTTTCCGCCGGACGAACTTGGCGCTCGGCCTTCGGGCGGTTATTTTTGGGCGCGGCTGTGCCCGCGGACTATTTTTGACACACGAAGGCCACTCGCAAAGTCTCGTCCCATTCCGATTGCGGCGGACGAACTTGGCCAGCCCCACCCCCCAAGGCTATAGGCCTTTTTCCGCTGGACGTACTTGGCGCCCCGGCCTTCGGGCAGTTATTTTTGGGTGCGGCGGTGCGCGCAGCCAATTTTTGGCACACAGAGGCCGCTCGCAAAGTCTCATCCCATTCTGAGTCCGGCCCGAGTTACCCCTTTGATACTATAGCCCAACCGTTTTTGTGGCATTTTTCCGCTGGACGTACTTGGCGCTCCGGCCTTCGGGCGGTTATTTTTGGGCGCGGTGGTGCCCGCGGCCTATTTGTGGCACATGGAGACCACTTGCAAAGTCTCGTCCCATTCCGAGTCCGGCGGACGAACTTGGCCAGCCCCACCCCCCAAGGCTATAGCCCACCCGTTTTTGTGGCCTTTTTCCGCCGGACGAACTTGGCCCTCGGCCTTCGGGCGGTTATTTTTGGGCGCGGCTGTGCCCGCGGACTATTTTTGACACACGAAGGCCACTCGCAAAGTCTCGTCCCATTCCGATTGCGGCGGACGAACTTGGCAATCCCACCCCAAGGCTGAAGCCTTTTTCGCTGGGGCGTGGCGCCCGGCCTTGAGCGGTTATTTTTAGGCGCAGTGGTGCCCTGACCTATTGTGCTTTATAGAGACCACTTGCAAAGTCTCGTCCCATTCGAGTCCGGGACGCAGCAGCCCCACCCCAAAGGCTATAACCCACCCGTTTTGTGGCCTTTTTCGCCCGGACGAACTTGGCCCTCGGCCTTGGGCGGATTATTTTGGCGGCGGCTGTGCCCGCGGAACTATTTTGACTTACGAAGGCCACGCAAAAGTCTCGTCCCATTCGATTCGCGGCGGGCGAACTTGGCAGCCACCCCAAGGCTATAGGCCTTTTCGCTGGAGCGTACTTGGCGCCGGCCTTCGGGCGGTTATTTTGGGTGCGGCGGTGCGCGTAATTTTAACACCTGAGGCCGCTGAAGTCTCATCCCATTCTGAGTCCGGCGGACGAACTTGGCCAGCCCATCCCCCCAAGGCTATAGCCCACCCGTTTTTATGGCCTTTTTCCGCCGGACGAACTTGGCGCCCCGGCCTTTGGGCATTTATTTTGGGCGGCGGTGCCGCACCCTAGCAGAGGCTTTCGCAAAGTCTCGCCCCATTTCGAGTCCGGCGGACGAACTTGGTCAGCCCCACCCCCCAAGGCTATAGCCCACCCGTTTTTGTGGCCTTTTTCCGCCGGACGAACTTGGCGCCCGGCCTTCGGGCGGTTATTTTTTAGCGCGGCGGTGCCCGTAGCCTATTTGTTACCCACGGAGACCGCTCGCAAAGTCTCGTCCCATTCCGAGTCCGGCGGACGAACTTGGCCAGGCCCACCCCCCAAGGCTATAGCCCACCCATTTTTGTGGCCTTTTTCCGCCGGACGAACTTGGCGTCCGGCCTTCGGACAGTTATTTTTGGGCGCGCCAGTGCCCGCGGACTATTTTTGACACACAAAGGCCGCTCGTAAAGTCTCGTCCCATTCCGATTGCGGCGGACGAACTTGGCCAGCCACACCCCCCAAGGATATAACCCACCCGATTTTGTGGCATTTTTCCGCTGGACGAACTTGGCACCCCGGCCTTCGGGCAGTTATTTTTGGGCGCGGCGGTTCCCGCGCCCTATTTACCTGCGGAGGCAGCTTCGCAAGTCTCATCCCATTCCGAGTCCGGACGAACAGCCAACCCCATCTCCCAAAGGCTATACCCACCGGTTTTGTGTCCTTTTTCCGGTGGAAGAACTTGGCGCCCGACGCCTTGAAGGATTATTTTGGTGGGCGGCGGCTGTGCCAGCGGCAAGTACGGCACAAGAAGGCGCGCGCAGTCTCGTCCCATTCGATTCGGCGGACGAACTTGGCCAGCCACACCCCCCAAGGCTATAGCCCACCCGTTTTTGTGGCCTTTTTCCGCCGGACGAACTTGGCGCCCCGGCCTTCGAGAGGTTATTTTTGGGCGCGGCTGTGCCCGCGGCCAATTTTTGACACAAGAGGCCGCTCGCGAAGTCTCGTCCCATTCCGATTCCGGCGGACGAACTTGGCCAGCCCCACCCCCCAAGGCTATAGCCCACCCGTTTTTGTGGCCTTTTTCCGCTGGATGAACTTGGTGCCCCGGCCTTCGGGCACTTATTTTTGGGCACGGCTGTGACCACGCACTATTTTTGTCTCACGGAGGCCGCTCGCAAAGTCTCGCCCCATTTCGAGTCCGGCGGACGAACTTGGCCAGGCCCACCCCCCATGGCTATAGCCCACCCGTTTTTGTGGGCTTTTTCCGCTGGATGAGATGGGCAACCCGGCCTTCGGGCTGTTATTTTGAACGCGGCTGTGCCCTTGACCTATTGGCACACAGAGGCGCTCGCAAAGTCTCGCCCCATTCCGAGTCCGGGGGACGAACATGGCCAGCCACCCCCAAAGGCTATAGCCGTTTTCACGGCCTTTTCCCGCTGGGCGAACTTCGTGCCCGGCCTTGGCGGTTATTTTAATCGGCGGCTGTGCCTGCGGCCTATTTTTAACACATGGAGGCCACTCACAAATCTCGCCCCTTCCAAGTCCGTGAGACCGACAGCCAGCCCCACCCGTTTTGTGGCCTTTTTCGCTGGAGCGAACTTGGCGCCCTGCCCCTTGGGCAGTTATTTTTTCTGACCATGCGTGGCCTATTTTTGGCACCACAGGCTGCTCCCAAAGTCTTATCCCATTCCGAGTCGGTGGACGAGCAGCCAATAAACCACCCAAGGCTATAGCCCACCCGTTTTTGTGGCCTTTTTCCGCCTGACGAACTTGTCGCCCGACCTTGATTATTTTTGGCCAGCTGTACCTGCAGCTGTGCCCATGACCTATGTTTGACTTCTACAGAACCCGCTGCAAAGTCTCGCCCCATTCCAAATCCGGTGACGAACAGCCAACCCACCCGTTATTGTGGCCTATTTCGCTGGGCGAACTTACCGCCCGGCCTTGGCAGTTATTTTTAGGCGCGCCTGTTCCTGAGCCCTTTTTTTTGGCACAGGCCACTCGAAAGTCTCGCCCATTCCGAGTCCGGTGGGCCGCACCCCCCCACAAGGCTAGCCCACCCGTTTTGTGGCCTTTTTCGCTGCACGAACTTGGCGCCCCGGCCTTGGGTTATTTTCGCTGACCATGTCGTGGCCTATTTTTGGCACCAGGCCACTAGCAAAGTCTCATCCACTCCGTGTCCGGCGGACGAGCAGCCAGCCAACCCCCCAGGCTATAGCCCACCCGTTTTGTGGCCTTTTTCAGCGGGCCGAACTTGGCGCCCGGCCTTGAGATTAATTTTGAAGTAGCGGTTATGCCCTTGACCTATTTTAACACAGGCCGCTTCGCAAAGTCTCGTCCATTCGATTCCAGCGGAACATGGCCAGCCCCATCCCCCAAGGCTATAGCCCACCCGTTTTTGTGCCATTTTCCGCTGGACGAACATGGCGCGCCGGCCTTCGGGAGGTTATTTTTGGGCGCAGCTTTGTCCGTGGCCTATTTTTGGCACACGGAGGCGCCTCGCAAAATCTCGCGGCATTCCGAGTCCGGCGGACGAAGTTGGCCAGCCCCACCCCCCAAGGCTATAGCCCACCCGTTTTTGTGGCCTTTATCCGTTGACGAACTTGCTTTTGCCTTCAGGCGGTTATTTCTGAACGGCTGTGCCCGCGGCCTATTTTTCGCACACGGAGGGCGCTCGCAAAGTCTCGCCCCATTCCAAGTCCGGAGACGAACAGCCGCCCCAGCCCGTTTTGTGGCCATTTCCGCTGGATGAACTTGGCTTTTGACCTTGGGCAGTTATTTTTGGTAGCGGCTGTGCCCTAAGCACCGTGGGCCAGTCGGAATGTCTGCGTCCCATTCCGAGTCCGGTGGTTGGCCAGCCCACCCCAAGCTATAAGCCCACCGTTTTTGTGGCCTTTTTCCGCTGGACGACCTTGGCGCCGGACCTTGGCGGTTATTCTTGAAAGCGCGTCTGTGCCCATGACCTAGCACCACCGAGAGATCACTGTCGCAAAAGTCTCGTCCCATTCGATCGGGACGAACATGGCCAGCCCAAGGCTATAGCCCACCCGTTTTGTGGCATTTTTTCCGCTGGGCGAACTTGCAGCTTTGGGCGGTTATTTTTAGGCGCGGCTGTGTTGACCTATTAACCCCAGCACCGTAAGCCACTCGCAAAGTGTCGTCCCATTCCGAGTCCGGCGGACGAAGTTATTGTAACCCACCCCAATGCTATAGCCCACCCGGTTTTGTGGCATTTTTCCGCTGGACGAACTTGGCAACCCGGCTTTCGGGCGGTTTTTTTTGGCGGCAGCTATTTTCGCGGTACCGCGGAGGCGCTTTCATAGTCGCCCATTCCGAGACTAAGCGGAAGAACAGCCAGTCCCACCCCCAAAGGCTATAATCCGCATGTTTTTGTGGCCTTTTTCCGGTGGACGAAGTTGGCGACCCGGCCTTGGTGAATTATTTTTAGGCGGCGGCTGTGCCCTTGACCTAACCCCGCAGGCCGCTTTAAAGTCTCGTCCATTCCCGGCATAAGAACAGCCAGCCCCCGACAAAGGCTATAGCCCGCCCGTTTTGTAGCCATTTTCCGCTGGGCGAGTTGGCGCCCAACCGCCGGAGCTGTTATTTTATCTTGTGGCTGTGCCCATGGCCTATTTTTGGCACACGGAGGCCGCTCGCAAAGTCTCGCGCCATTCCGAGTCCGGTGGACGAACTTGGCCTGCCCCAACCCCCAAGGCTATAGCCCACCCGTTTTTGTGGCCTTTTTCCGCTGGACGAACTTGGCGCCCCGGCCTTTGGGAGGTTATTTTTGGGCGCGGCTGTGCCCGCAGCCTATGTTAATACATGGGCGCTCAAAAAGTCTCCCCCATTCGAGTCCTCGAACGAACCCCGCCCAAGGCTATCGCCCACCGTTTTGTGGCCTTTTCCGCTGGGCGAGCGTGGCGCCCCGGCCGGGCATTTATTTTTGGGGCGGCTGTGCGGCCTATTTTGGCACCGAAGGCTGCTGTAAGTCTACCCCATTCAAGTCTGGCCGGACGAACTTGGCCCGCCCCACCCCCCAAGGCTATCGCCCACCCGTTTTTGTGGCCTTTTTCCGCTGGACGAACTTGGCGCACCGGCCTTGAACTGATTAATTTTAGCGTGACTATGCCTGCGGCTATTTTGACCTACGGGCGCTCGCAAAGTCTCGTCCCATTCCGATTGCGGCGGACGAACTTGGCCAGCCCCACCCCCCAAGGCTATAGCCCAACCGGTTTTGTGGCCTTTTTCGCTGGTGAACTTTGACCTTTGAGCACTTATTTTGGTAGCGGCTGTGCCGCTGCCAATTTACAGCACCTGCAGGCGCCCAAAGTCTCGTCCCATTCGAGTCGGCGGCGAACGCCCCACCCCAAGGCTGCTTCCCGTTTTGTGGCCTTTTTTCGCTGGAGCGAACTTGGTGCCCGGCCTTGAGGCGGTTATTTTTTAGCGGCTGCGCGCCTTTACAGCTCACGAGGCCGCTCTGAAGTCTCGCCCATTCGAGTCCGGCGGGCGAAGTGGGCCAACCCACCCCCAATGCTATAACCCACCCGTTTTGTGGCATTTTTCCGCTGGGCCGAACTTAACCAGCTTTGGCGGTTATTTTTAAGCGGCTGTGCCCGCGGCCTATTTTTAACCACAGGCTCGCATAGTCTCGCCCCATTAGGGGGCGGCGGAAAAAGCAGGCGAGTCCCACCCCCAGGCTATAATCCGCCCGTTTTGTGGCCTTTTTCCGCTGGGCGAAGTTGGCGCCCGGCCTTGGTAGTTATTTTTAGGCGGCGGCTGTGCCCGGCAGCCTGGCACCACAGGCGCTTTCGCAAAAGTCGTCCCATTCCGGGAACCCGGCGTAAAACTTGTAGCCCCCTCCAGGCTATAGCCCGCCCGTTTTTGTGGCCTTTTCCGCTGGGCGAAGTTGGCGCCCGACCTTCGGAGCTGTATTTTTATCTTGTGGCTGTACCCACGCACTGTTTTGGCTAATGAGGCGCTCGCAAAGTCGCCCATTCCGAGTCCGTGGACAAGCAGTCAGCCCTTTTGAACCCCAAAGGCCACAGCCCACCCGTTTTGTAGCCTTTTCCGTCAGACCCGAACTTGGCGCGGCCATCGGGCTGTGTATTTTTGTCTTGGCTGTGCCCGCTGACTGGCCTATTTGACACACGGAGGTGCTGCAAAGTATCATCCCATTCCCGGAATTCGGCGGGACGAGCAGCCTGTACCGCCCCAGGCTATAGCCCACCCGTTTTTGTAGCCTTTTTTCGGCACAAACGAACTTGGCGCATCCCAGCTTTTCGGCGGTTATTTTTGGACGCGGCTTATTTTTGGTATGGGCTCAAAAAGTCTACCCCCATTCCAGGTCCTGCGGACGAACTTTGCCAGCCCACCCCCAAGGCTAGCCCACCGTTTTGCAGCCTTTTTCGCTGGAAAGCGAACTTGGCGCCCGCCCGGGCATATTCGTTTAAACGCAGCTGTGCCCGCAGCCTATTTTGGCAGCACCTGGGCGCTTCGCATAAAGTCGCCCCATTGAGAGTCGGCGGAAGATCTTGGTCACCCGCCCCACTTTTTAAGGCCTTGCCCCACAGTTTTGTGGCCTTTCCGTCAGACGAACTTGGCGCCCGGCCTTGACCGTTATTTTGCAATCTTGGCGGCTGTGCCAGCGGACTATTTTGACACCTGCAGGCCGCTCGCGAAGTCTCATCCCATTCGATTCTGTAGCGGTGAACCCTGCCCACCCCAGGCTATAGCCCACGGAATTTTTGTGGCCTTTTTGGCTGGGAACGAACTTGGCGCTCGGCCTTCCGGTGTTATTTTTGAGCTGTGCAGCTGCGCCTATTTTAATTCTTCAATACATGGATGCGCTCAAAAATCTCCCCATTCCGATCCTGCGGGCAGAGGGCGAACTTGGCCAACCCACCCCAAAGGCTATCGCCCACGTTTTGTGGCCTTTTCCGCTGGGCGAACGTGGCGCCCGGCCTTGGGCAGTTGTTTTAGAGGCGGCTGTGCAAAAGGCCTATTTTGCTTTACGGAGGTGCTGCACGCAAATCTCGCCCCATTCAAGTCGGTGGGAACTTAGCCAACCCCAAGGCTATAGGCCACCCTTTTTGTAGCCTTTTCCGCTGGACAAACTTGGCGCCCGACGCCGGGCAGTTATTTTAAGTAGCAGAAGCGGCTATGGCACCTATTTTGACACATACCGGAGGCGTCGTAAAGTCGTCCATTCGATTCGGCGAGACGAACTTGGCCAGCCCGCCCCCAGGCTATAGCCCACCGTTTTGTGGCCTTTTCAGCTGGTCGAACTTGGCGCCCGGCCTTGAGCACTTATTTTTGGTAGCGGCTGTGCCCAGCCCTAGATTTTGGCACCACGGAGGCCGCTACGCCGAAAAATCACGCCCCATTCCGAGTCGGCAGACGCCAGCCACCCCCAAGGCTATAGCCGCGCCCGTTTTTGTTGGCCTTTTCCGCTGGAAGAACTTGGCGCCCCGGCCGGGCGGTTATTTTTGGGCGCGGCTGTTCCCGGTAGCTATTCAACCGCATGACCTACGGAACCCGCTCGAAGTCGGCCCATTCGATTCCGGCGGACGAACCCGGCCAGCCCACCTAAAGGCTATAACCCACCGTTTTGCGTATGGCCTTTTCGTAAGGCGAACTTTGGCTCCCCGGCCTTCGGCGCTTATTTCTGGGGCGGCTGTGCACACCCTGCGGCCTATTTCCGCACCGCGAGAGGCGCTCGCAAAGTCGCCCCATTCAAGTCGGTGACGATGAACCCGCCAACCCCCCACAAGGCTATAGCCCACCGTTTTGTAGCCTTTTCCCACAGGACGAACTTGGCGCCCGACCTTGGTGGCGTATTCTTCAGGCGCATCTGTGTCCGCGGCCTATTTTTGCTGAGATCGCTCGCAAGTCTCGTCCCATTTCAGTGACGAACCCGGACATGAACTTAGCCAGCCCAACCCCAAACTATAGCCCACCCGTTTTGTAGCATTTTTCATTTCGCTGGGCCGAACAGCAACCCGGCTTTGAGGCGGTTATTTTTGGGCAGCTGCTGCCCATGACCTATTTTTTGGAGCGCTCGAGGATAGTCGTCTATTCCATTCCGAGACTGGTGAAGGAAAACTTAGCCAGCCACCCCCCAGGCTATGGCCCGCCCGTTTGTGGCCTTTCAGCTGGGCGAAGTTGGCGCCCGACCTTCGGGCGTTATTTTGTCTTGTGGCTGTGCCGGTTAACCTGCGGAGGTGCTCGCCATGATCTCATCATTCAAATTCGTTCCGTCGGACGAACTTAGCCTGCCCCGCCCCAAGGCTATAGCCCACCCGTTTTTTGTGGCGTTTTTAGGCTGAAACGAACTTGGCGCTCCAGCCCTTCCGGCCAGTCATTTTGGGCCAGCGGCCTTCGCGACTATTTTGGTACATGGGCTAAAAAGTCTCCCCATTCAGGTCCTGCAGACGAACTTGTCCAACCCTTTAAGGCTATTCGCCCACCCGTTTTGTGGCCTTTTCCGCTGGGCGAAGCATGGCTTGCCCAGCCTTCGGGCAGTTATTTTTTTAGGCCCCGGCTGTGCAAAGCTGGCTATTTTGCCAGGCTGCTCGCCAAAGTCGCCCCATTCAAGTCCGGCGAAGACGAACTTAGCCAGCCCAACCCCAAAGGCCCACCGTTTTGTGGCCTTTTTCACTGGGCCGGCGTGGCGCCCGGCCTTGGGCAGTTATTTTGCAGGCTGTGTACAAGCAGCCTGTTGGCCCACGCTGCGAAGGCTGCTGGCTGTAAAGTCTCGCCCATTCGTCCGGCGGGCGAACAGTAGCCCTTGACCCCAGGCTATGGGCCACGCCGTTTTATGGCCTTTTTTCGGCCAGGTGGTGCGCCCAACCTTCCGGGCAGATTAATTTTCGTGACTGCTATGCAGCGGCTTCTTCAACCTACAGGGAGGCCGCTCGCCGAAAGTCTCGTCCCATTCCGATTCGGCCCGAGACGAGAACTTGCGTAGCCCTTGAGGCTATAAGCCCTTTTTTGGGTTTTAACAACTTTTTATTCCAGGTGAACTTGGCGTGACCTTGAGCACCCAAGCAGCTGTACATGACTATTTTTAACACCACGGATACCACTACATAGTCGTCCATTAAAGACAGTGCGTAAAACAGCTGGCCCACCCCAGGCTATAGCCCACGTTTTATGGCCTTTTTCATTGAACTTGGCGCCCGACCTTGGGCTGTTCGTTTAAACGCAGCTGTGCCATGACCCTATTTGGCACACGGGCGCTCCCAAAGTCTAAATCATTCAGTCAGTAGAACTTGATGTTACACCCAAGGCTATAAGCCCACCGTTTTTGTGGCCTTTTTCGCTAATTCTGAACTTGGCGCCTTGGCCTTCAGGCACTTTTTTGGTAGCGGCTGTGCCAGCGACCTATTCCTAACTTTACAGATGCCACTGTAAAAGTCGTATTCGAGACGGTGTAAGAACAATATTACACAAAGGCTCTCGCCCACCCGTTTTTGTGGCCTTTTTCGCTGAATGAACTTGGCTTGACCTTGAGCTGTGCGTTTGGAAAACGCGGCTGTGCCGCAGCCTAACCCACAGCACCGCAGGCGCTCCCAAAGAAATCTCGCCCATTGAGTCCGGCGAAGAACTTGGTCAGCCCCACCCCCAAGGCTGCAAGCCCACTACCCCGTTTTTTGCGTGGCCTTTTCCGCCCGGGCGAACTTAGCCAGCCTTGAGCGATTATTTTTGTGCGGCTGTGCCCATGGAATATTACGACACCAGGCTACTCACAAAATTCTCATCCCATTTGATTCAGTAGACGAACACCCTGCCCCACCCCCAAGGCTGCAACCCACCCGTTTTGTGGCCTTTTTATTTGAGCGAACTTGGCGCCCCCAGCCTTCCGGTGGTTATTTTTGGTAGCTTAGCCCATGACCTATTTTTAATTACATGGAAGCGGACAAAAAGTCTCCCCATTCCGAGTCCTGCCGAAGACGAACTTGTCCAGCCCACCACCCAAGGCTATATTACCCGTTTTGTGGCCTTTTTCCGCTGCTGGGCCATTTAGCGCCCGGCCTTCGGGCCGGGGTATTTTGGGAGGCCCGGCTGTACTGCCGCAGCCTTTTGGCACATAGAGCCTCTAAAGTCTACTTCATTCCGATTCAATGAGCCAGACTTGTATTACATGTTACTAGCCCAACACGTTTTGTGGCCATTTTCCCCTGGACAAACTTGGCGCCCAGCCTTGAGCAGGTCATGCCCGTGGCTGTGCCTTGACCTAACCCCAGGCCTGAGGCACGCTGCAAAAGTCTCTCCCATTCGAGGCCGTGGAAGAACCCTTAGCCCACCCCTCAAGACTATAGCCCACCCGTTTTTGTGCCCTTTCTCCGCTGGACGAACTTGGCGCCCCGGCCTTCGGGCACTTATTTTTCGGCGCGGCTGTGCCCACAGCCTATTCCCTCACCTACAGAGACACGCTTCATAAAGTCTCGTCCCATTCCTGATTCAATGAGACCCGAACTTGGCCAGCCGCACCCTCAGGGCTATAGCCCTTCGTTTTTTATTACCCTTTTCCAGGCCAGACTTGGGCGCCCGGGCTTGAGCCTTATTTTGGAATGCAGCTGCCTTGGCCCTATTACACTACAGTGTGCAGTCTGATCTGGTCATGAACCCGAACTTGGCCTACCCACTTTAATTGTCCTTGGATTTTGGCCTTTTCATTGAATGAACTTGGCTTGACCTTGAACAGTTAATTTGAAAGCTGTTGCAACCCTATTTTTTGTACCATTTCCGCCATGAAATCCGCTTGTTCAAGGTCAGTGGTGAACTTGCTTGATAACCCAGGCTATGGTGCTTTCCATTTTGCCTTTTCCATTTGGACGACTGGGGCCCCCCTGCCTTGGTAATTTTTAGGCATGTGCAGCATTATCCTGACACCACGAGTTGTCATAAAAGAAGTCTCGTCATTCCGATTCGGGAGAATGAACTTGGCCAGCCCCACCCTCAAGGCTATAGCCACCGTTTTGTGCCCTTTCTCCATTGAGAATGAGGCCCAGCCTTGAGCACTTATTTTTGACAGCAGCTATTCCATGACTGGTTCTGGCCTGCAGGCTTCATAAATCCATGTTAAGTCCGTGGACGAACTTAGCCAGCCATTTAGAGGCTATAGCCGCTTGGTTTTGTAGCCTTTTCACATTTGAACGAACTTGGCGCTGTTGTGAATTTTAATATGCTATAAGCGGCACGAATCTAGAGATGAATAGTGGTAATGAGGTGATCCCACGAAGGGATTGTTATAAATTAGTCTAATTTAAATATAGTGAATATTAATTTCTAACCTAGTTGACCAAATTGAGTTTTACAGAAAATTAAAACAATTAAACTGAAACAATTAAAATAAAGGAGAAATTCAACTACGAATATAAAATTACAAGTTTGGAATCCACGCTATTCAACCTAGTAATTATCTAAAATTATTAATCAATTCCCAATTTTTGGTGTGCTTCGAAATCAATCTTTGTCATCTGGATATATGATTAAGCCCAATCAAATTAATCTTATATGAGTTTCTTTTTACCTTAGTAGTATGACTTGAAGCATCCCATGTAAATATGTTGAAAAACAAAGTCAAGTTTCCCTAAACGCTCTCGACAATTTATTGAAGACATAAAATCGAAGACAATCATATAAACTTTATAAATCCAAGCATAAATTAATGAGTCTCCTAACAGTAATAGCCATGGCCAGAATTGATAAAAGATTTATTAACGTCAATTAATCATGCAGAAATAAAACCATAATCATCAAAAGAACATATAGAAATTAATTAAACTAAAAAGACAATTATTTTGAATGGGTTTCGTCAACCAACATAGAGTGCTAAGAGAATTGAACATGCTTGATTGAGAACAACGAAATAAATAAATCAACCATGACCCGAAAACCTTTTTCATCTTTGTCTCCCTATTACGCATACGTCGCCCTCCGAATTGGTGAATTTCTTTCACTCTTGCTTGATTCCTCATTCAATGAAAACTCTCTTTTATAATGCTTATGCAAGATCCTCTTTGTCTCTTAATTGAAATCCTTTTTCAATTATGAGAAAAGCTTCCATAATAACGCCAACCAGTGAATTCCCACTTGCGAAAGTCAAGTGTGAGCCCAATTTAAATTGCTTTCCCTTTTTGATACTGTGGACGATGTCTGACTCGATTGGAATAAAATTCTTTTTCAATGCAAATTATATTGTCTTAGCTTCTATCCACGACTTGACTAATAATTCCCCAAATTGTATTCTTTTTGCACTTTTAACAATCTCAATTAATTCCATATTCAATGAGCAATTCAATTAATTAAAATAAAGTAAAATGCTAAAATGTATTCAAGGTAAAATATATGTATATAAATTATACTCATAGCATGTGATGCGGGCACTTATTTTAGGCAGCTAAGCACGTAATTTATTTTTCTGCAGACACGTGGCAAAAGTCTCGTCATTCCGATTCAATGAACGAACAGCATTACCACAAACCGCGCGTGTTTTGTAGCCTTTTTCCAGGCCGAACTTGGCGGCGGCTTTGAACCTTGTTTTGGCGGCGGCTCGTCCGCATCTTCAGCACGGGCACGCTTTCGCGAAAGTCTCGTCCCATTAAGGTCCGGCGGACGAACTTGTCAACCAACCCCAGGCTGTTACCCGTTTTGTGGCCTTTTAGCTGGGCGAACGCGCCCCATACGGCGGTTTTTGGCCAGCGACTGTGCCAGCCTTCTACGCACCGCAGGCATTCATAAGTATCTCCCCATTGGTCGGGAGCGAACTTCATCAACCCGCAAAGGTATAGCCCTGCCGTTTGGCCTTTTCGCGAACCAGACAGCGCCACAGCGCCCGAGCGATCACTTTTAGGCGTGGCTGCGGTATATTTTTCTTGATCTCCCCATTAAAGTCAAGCGGACGAACTTGGCAACCCTTTAAGGCTGCAAACGCCGTTTTATCAGCCTTTTTCCATTTTCTATGAATGAACGGGCGCCCGACTTTAGGCGGTTATTTTAGGCGTGACTGTGGCCGCGGCCTATTTTGCTACAGGAGGCACGCTGCAAAAGTCTACTTCCCATTAAGGTCCGTGGACCGAACAACCTTGCTTTAATTTATAGCCATACGTTTTTGTAACCTTTCAGCAAGACGAACTTGCTTTGTGAAAATTTTAATATACTCTGGTATGCGAATCTAGAGATAGAATAGTATTAGCAATTAAGTCACGAGGATTGTTATAAATTGAAAGTCTAATTTAAATATAAAATTAATATTAATTACAACCTAGTTGACCAAATTGAGTTTGCCAAGAAAATTAAACCAATTAAACTAAGAAACAATTAAAATAAAGAGAATTCAATAAAATTTAAATTACAATTTCATAATCACCCTTATTCACTTAAGTAATTTATCCTAGTGTAAATATTCCCCGATTTTTGGTGACAACTTTCAGAGCCAATCTTTATCATCTCATGGATATAACAATTCGTGAATAAAGTGTCTTATAGGTTCTTTTACAGCAATAGTGGTATGACATGAAGCATCCAATATAAATATATATTGAAAACAAAAGTCAAAGTTTCAGCACTCGTAAACAATTTAATGAAGACATAAAATCAAAGACAATCATGTATAAACTTTATAAATCTGACATAGAATTAATGAATATTAATCCTAACAATTCAATAATGCATGGCGGAATTGATAAAAGATTTTATTAACATCAATTAATCATGTGAAATAAAAACCATAATCCATCAAAACATATATAGGGAATTAATTAAATAAAAAAGATAATTATTTTACAATGAATGGTTTAAGTCCTTAACCTGAATTATAAGAGAATTAATTAGACATGCTTAGTTGAGGCAACAAAATAAATAAATCAATAGCAAGAGCGAGCTACTTTTCGTCGCCATATCTTCCCTCTTACGCTTACCACGTACCTTTCAAATTTGAAATCCGAATTCTCCTCATCATGGCGGTTCCTCATTAATGAAACTTCTTATTTTATAATGCTTAACTGCAGATCCCTCTTTCTACTAATTAAAATCCTTTTCCAATTGAAAAGCTTCCCATAATAACGGCCCGACCATTAATTTCACTTTTGAAGTCAAATTAGGCCCCATTTAAATTGCTGCTTTCCACTTGCAATGCTATGGACATACAACTTTCGATTGGAATTGAAATTCTTTTCAATCTGAATTCTTATTGACTCTTGCTCTATCTGAAGCTTAATAATATTTTCCCAAATTATTATTCTTTTTTACCTTTTTTATTTCCAATCTCCATTCAATTCCTATTCAATGGCAAATTCAATTAATTAAAAATAACAAATAAATTATTTGTGATATACAATAAAGGTAAAAATATATGTAATTTAACAACATTGGCTCCCACGGCATTGGGCACTTATTTTTTAGGCCTTGGTACAAGCAGCCAATTTAACCTGAGGCGTATGATCAATCCCATTAAATTTGTGAGCGAACTTGTATTACCCACAAGGCACCATGCAATTTTGTGGCCTTTTCATGGGGCGAACTTGGCGGCCAGCTTTGGTGTTGCTATTTTTGACAGCTAACCTTGTGACCTATTACAATAGGCCTTCATAAATCTCGCCCATTAATCGACAGACTTGGCCCTGACCCCAAGCTTCTTGTGGGTTTTTATGGCCTTTTTCCTTTGGGCAGACACATTGCCTTAAGCCAGTTAGTTTAGCAATATGCCCGGCTCAGCCCTTTTTACGCACAAGGCCGCTCACCAAAGTCTCTCAGTGAGTCGGGAGGCGAACCATAATACCGCCTGGACATGACCCGCTTTAGTTTTGTAGCCTTTTCATGAGAATGAACTTGGCTTGACTTGGCTGATTACTTTTAAAATGCATTTGTGCAGCCTTCGCCTTTTGAGCGCTGTGATCTCCCCATTGAGTCCCGTGAACCAGTTTCCTTGACCATTTGAGCTATGACCGCCCGTTTTGTGGCCTTTTAGCTTCGTTGAACTTGGCGTGACGCTGGCGATTATTTTTGTGTGACTGTAACCTGACCTGTTACAGCAGGCCGCTCGCCAAAGTCTGCGCCCATTAAGTCGGCGGGGCAGACAGCGGCCCCCCAAGACTGTAAGCCACCGTTTTGTGGCCTTTTCTGCTTTCGGTGGCTTGGCGTCGGCCTTGATGATTATTTTTTAGGTGTGCTGGCTGTTACGCATAACCTGCTGGGCGTAAAAGTCTCGCCCATTCCGAGTCAGTGAGAATGAACGTATGCTTTACAAAGGTATAGCCCGCGTTTTGTGTGCTACCGCTGGAATGAACTTGGCGCCCGGCCTTGGTGATTATTTTTTAAATCTGGGTGTACAGCCCTATTGGCACAGGCCGATCTAAAAGTTACGTCCATTGGTCGGTGAACAGCCCACATCCAGCACGTTTTTGCCTTTTTTCCATTGTGGGCCAGACAGGCCCGGCCTTGGTGCAAATTATTAATACTTGTGACCTATTTTTTGCTGCAGTGCTGTGATCTTGCCCATTCAGAATCGTGACGAACTTGGCCCGACCCACCGTTTTTTCAGACCGAACTGGGCTTTTCCCGACCTTGAGCAGTTATTTTAGAGGCGGCCTTTATGACCTATTTTAACTGCAAATTTTCATGAAATCTCACCCCATTCCAGGTCAGACGAACTTATTATTACCCAATTGCTAGCCACTTTTAGATTTTTATGGCCTTTTGCATTTGGATGAACTTGGCGTGACCTTGAGCTGTTATTTTTTAGGCTGTCTCACAGCCTATTTTCTACAGACCGCTCGCAATTCTAAGCCCATTCAAGGAGTCCAAGTGGACGAACAGCCAACCCACCCCCAAGGCTATAGCCCTTGATTTTATAGCAGGTGCTGCAGGTGAAGAAGCAGAATCAGGATTAACCTTAGCAATACGTAACTT
>JAUJEN010000116.1:0-113602 GCA_030448925.1 Citrus cavaleriei | reverse complement strand
TCGGTAACCGCTTCGTTTGATTTACGTATGGTATCCGATTCTTAACTTCTTACCTGCAGCACCTAATTAGTGTTTGTTTCTTACCAATTCTTCTTTAGTGTGTCTTTTTAGGCATACTTCCATTTTATTAAGGCGTTAGATTAACGTTGTGTGTGGATTCTTAGGATATTTTTTTCGTTCAAATTCACACACCTCTTGGAGTTCTTGGCTTCTATATTCGTTTGGTATCGAAATGAGGTCTTTCTTGTTAGACCTTCCTCTATTTAAAGTCGATAGCATTAAAAATGATTAGCATTTAGGGAAAGACAGATCCGCTTTATTTAGACCACGCACTTTGATGGAAATGATTACCGTATTGGAAGCCCAGGATGAGGAATTCTTGCAATGTGAATTAGCAATTTGAAATGATTTAATGATGGTCATTCATCGTTTATTAAAATGAAATCGGAAAAAGCTTCCGCAGGATTGGAATGTGATCGAAAAGAAACTTATCTAAATTCGAAGGCCATGAATGCATGTTTTTATTATATAGATAAGAAAGGTTTAAATTAGAATTGTCTGAGCTAGCAATCTTGTGAGATTTAGCCTGTTTGAAGTTGTCTGAAGAGCCTGAGCAGTGAAAGAATAAAATAAGTAGGTACACTTGACAATATGAATTGTTCGAGTAGACGAAAATGAAATATACTCATGTTATCTCTTAGATTCTGAAGGACGTAGTGAGCGCTCTGAGCCACAAGGGAACTTTTTCGAATAGCGAAAAAGTCAATCGATTAGGTCATTCTGCAAATGGAAGGCCAAAAGACGCCATTGAGCAGTTAAATGTATTCTTTATTGATGATTTAGTGGATTACTACTTTCGTTTAAATATGAAGAAGATTTAGCGACTGAAAAATGGCGTGAGGAAAGAAGAAGAACATTGCTCTCGAGCTTTAGCGATGAGGTGATGAGAGCGAAAATGGATGATGAGATTTGGCCGTGTTGGTGAAGATTCGGAAAAATTTTAAAAGAATAATGAAGCGGGAAAGTTGAGCTCGAGAATGAAGGAAGAATGAGCCAATCCTTGTAGGCTTGGGACCGCATCCGTGGAATATACCAGCCAAATCGAAGAAAGCTATGCGTGGGATGATAATGATGAAACAAGTGATGATGACAGCAAAGAGAAATGACCATTCTAGCTACCGTGGGTGGGGAAGAATCATGTGATGTGAGCTTGATGAGGTAAGTGTTCTTATACGATACTATTCTAGATTAGTGATCTTTTAGGATTTAAGTGAAATTAATGAAGATGGGTAAAAGAATATATGTAAAAAGAAGATGATAGAGGCTTAAGAATGAAAATGATTCATTTAGTCTGAAGATTACATCACGCAGAATTAGAAAATAAAAGCGTTACGTGATAGTATTCGTGATTCAGGAATTCTACGCCTTGTGAGCAAGTCTTGCGCCAGATGACTTGAAAAATGAGAATAAATCTTTAGAAAAGAAGGCAATGGCTACGTGAAATTGTCTTGAAACCACAAATGGTAAAAGATGTTGGACGATTCTTCATGCAAATATGTATTTATTAAAAGTGGCATAGGTTATAAGCAAGACTTGAAACAAAAATTTTAAAGAGTTATTTTGTGAATCATCTGATATATTCCAATTGTGTCATTTTTGTAATCGAAGATGGTAGAAAATGAATCAATGAGTAAAGAGAAATGCATATTATAATTGTGAAATGTGTTTTGGGTTCGAAAGGCAGGTGCTTAACTCTCGAAGATAAAAGGTTTGATCTATAAGCAGATTTTTCTAAAGGCTTGAAGAAGAAGAAGAAGAAGTAGTCTTTGGGCGGCGGTTGTTCGGCGTTACTGTGAAAGTATTCTTGGTTTCGAGTTTCACTAACATCGAAAATGGTGGATATGTATCGTTTGGAGATGAATTAAAAGGAAAATCATTGGGATTGGAAATGTGTTGATATCTCATCTATACCGTTGAAAAATGTGTGTTTGGTTGAAAACTTGAAACACAATTTTGCTTAATATTAATCAGTGTATACGATAAGATATAGAGTTATCTTTGATGAATCAAAATGTGTTGGCGAAATGCATGTGTGATGGGAAAGTCTTGTTTGTGAAGCGAGCCATTAATGTCTATCTAATTAATAGATTGTGCATCGATACGCAATAAATGTCTAGCATTCATGAAGTGATGTTGATTTAATGGCATGAAAGATTAGGTCATGCGAAAAACATGGTTGATTTCAAAAATGGTGAAAAATGATTTGGTTAAAGATATTTGAAAAATCAGTTTTCAAAAGATAAGGGTAAATAAATCAAAGCAGCTGACGAGAATCATGTCTACCTTGAAACCTTGTGCTTAGCTAGATTTATTTAGACCTTCCCCAGATAACACTAGTTTAAGTGGCAAAATATTATGGAAATTTTATGGTGGATGATTAATACGAATGCTAGCATGGGTGTATTCTTATTAATAAGGATGATGCCATTGATGTAATTTCAATTTTTCTATAAAAGGTTCAAATGAAAAAGTTGTTATTCTTTTGGCATTAGAAGTGATCCCATGGTGGAGAAATTTGAAATCATGCATTTGAAAGGCGTTTTTGTAATGACATGGCATTGAACATCGATTTTAATCACTAGAACACTTGCAGCAAAATGTAGTAGAAGAAAGAATAGAGTACATTAATGCATTGAATGTTGAATGAAAGCTTCTTTACTAGAAATATTTTGGGCCGAAGCCGTGTGTACTGTTGTGTTTTAAATCAAATTGACCAGTTAGACCTAATCTTAATAAAACTCCATGAGCTTAGAAAGATAGAAAACTAATTAAATTTATTTAAGGTTTTGGATGCAAATGTTTTGTTTTAGTTTCCTGAATAATCTTGGTAAATTTGATCGAAAATGGGTATTTGGCATTTTAACGGTTATTGAAATTGACGAAAACTATAGAGTTTATAATAAAGCTTTAATTATTGGAAAATACATGCATGTTACGTTTGATGAGTCCCAACACTCCTCTACGAAGGAGAAAGTTGTTGTTGATGATGTCACGGAAGAAGAACATGAAGAAACGAATAACAACGAGAAGGCAGCCATGGAATTGAAAACGTCCTTGAAGAGACAAATGCGACGAAAATGCTAGTCTTCGCAAACACTCCCCAGGGTGATTATGTAATCACCTACTTTAAGGATGTAATTTGAGGGATCCTTGAGAATATTGCCGTGAATCGTCTCTTGGCTGCCACATGTAGGCGTCTTCGCATTATTCTCAGTGGGCAAAATCACTTTGCGGGATGCAGGAAAATGATGAATCTTGGATTATGGCAATGCAAGATGAGCTCAAATCAATTTGAGAGAAACAATGTGTGTGGGAGTTGGATTCTGTCAGGAGAAAATCAGTGCATTACCGTCTTAAATGGGTACTAGAAATAAATGGATGAATAAAATTATTGGTTAGCAAATAAAAGGCTGAATTAGTGGTACCGAGGTTACAACGAAGGTGATTTTGATGGAAACTTTTGCACATAGCAAAGGTTACGAATCCATTAGGATGTTGTTAGCATATACATCATAAGGATTTTATTTTATATCGAATGGATGTCAATCTTTCTTAAATAGATATATTATGGAGGAAGTTTATAAACATATCTGGTTTTGAAAATGAATTCAGGATCATGTGTATAAAGTTATCGAGCTTTAATATGTTTTAAAACAAGCACACCAGAAGACTTGTTATGATAAAATTTAAAATTTACTTTGTTGGATAGCGATTTTTCAATGGGAAAAGCGGACATATTCTTTTTGTTAAACGCACTTATAAGGCAAGGCATCTTATTATTCGGTATGTTGATGATCTTCATTTTGGATTCTACTTAATGATTTATTTAGTATAAAGATTTTCACTGTCATTATGTGAGCGAAGAGTTTGAGATGAGTATGATGGGAGAGTTAATCTTCTTGAACTGAATCAAACAAAACGAGGAGGTGGCAGCGAAATAAAATCGTGAAAGATCTACTGAAAAGATTTGGCTATGATAATAGAACGTAACATCTGTAGTACTACCATCAAAATTGGATAAGGTAGAAAAGTGGGAAGTTGATATCAAGGCGGCTTATCGAGAACGAGTCGGATGCTTGCTGCTGACTGCTAGTAAACCTGATATTATGTTTAGTGTTTGCTTGTTGTCTTTAGATTTAAATCTTTGTCGCAAAAATTCTCATACTTCTTTATCAACGCGTTTTCGATGTTATTATGCTTCCCATTAATGCTTGGCCTTTAGTGTCTGAGGAACTTCGTATTGATTTAACTTGTTATTAGGATGCCGATTTTTCTTTGGGTATAAGGTTGATAGAAAAAGTACTAATGAACTTATCAACTTATAATTCTCTCTTAGTTTAGTAAAAAACAAAACTTCGGTTCTTTCAAACCCAGCTGAGGGCAGAATATATTACGCGGTGGTTGTTGTGCCTGGAAATTCTTTGGATGAAACGAACCATAGAAGTTATGGTATTAAGCTGATCGAATACACCTTCTTATGTAATGATACTAGTCGTATAAATCTTTCGAATCCCATTCAATATTACAGGACTAAGCATTATAGAAATTAGACACCATTCGCCCGAGATCATATTGAGGAGACAATTAAATTTGTTTTATTTGAAAAATCTAAACTTTACGATATCTTTATAAAACCTCTTGAAAACATTTATAAAAGGCAGACATATTAGAATAGATGAATGTTGAATCTTAATTCATACTTTCAAACGATATGTTTATTATCATATTAAATTTACTAATTAACGATATCTTTATTAATTTATGATTTTATGATTTTTATACATTTGTCATTATTGTAATTTAATCTAATGATTTAATTAATCAATTTTAAAATTGGAAATAAATGATATTAAAGGAAAATATTTTTTATTGATTTCTGGATAATTTTGATCTTGGTTTTGATATAACAGATTACTCGCCTCTCAATTGAATTTGGAGAACATTCTGAAATAATTCATATAATGATTCAGTTGAATATCAAACGATTACGAGTTCTAAACAGCTTCAATGATCTATTATATGGGTTCTGGTTTAATCAATGAGAACAATTTCTTTATTACTTAAAATTGGTTAAATAATGTCTCTAAATATTTTGATGATCAAGCTTCATTTGACTAGAATCTGATCAATTATTTGACTCATTCTCTCTCTAGATTCCATCTAATCTGGTCAGTTCATGAAGAAAGGCATCAAATCAATCCAGATCATGATCGATCGTGATTTCAGCTGGACAACAGTCACTCATAGTAAATCTCGATTAGATTGCAAATCATATTTGATGAGAGTCATTTGGATTCAGAAAGTATCAGCTTGAAATCATTTCATCTGGAAAGATTGGAGAGTTTGAGTTAGATTTGATGGAGTTGACTTCAATTCTGATCTTGTCATTCCGTCTTCAGTGTCAGAGTCAAAATCAGGATAAATCTTGATCCTTGACAGGTAGTCGTTCATCTAAAATTCAAGTTATTTGATGAAAGAATATATGATGCTGTATTATCTTGTGATCAAATTATTCAAGTTTTCTGTTTGATTCTAAATCTACATCTAACGTATCCATATCTTGAATTATGAATAAGTCAGATATGTCACGGCAGTGAGTTTGATGATTCCTCATCTACCCATTATTCATTACTACGTTATATTATTATCTTGGTTGTTTTTGATGATATGATTCTTATTGTTATGTTGATCTGCCGTTGTTTTGATTATATAGTTTTCCTTCATCTTTTTTACTAATATTATATAATTATTTGATAGATGATGAAAGTCTAAATACTTATGATGAAGGAGGAGAATAATTTAATATGTTATGAAAATATCATGAGGCATATGCAGGGGGAGTTTTTGTTCATCATTTTCAAGTGGTTTTTTAACATGATTCGAAACTTTATGATTCAATTTGAAATAGAGATATTATATTAAAATTGTGAAAAATGATGTTTTAATTCAGTGATAATCTTTGATAGTGTTTTAATTT
Source organism: Citrus cavaleriei (assembly GCA_030448925.1). Classification (NCBI taxonomy): domain Eukaryota; kingdom Viridiplantae; phylum Streptophyta; class Magnoliopsida; order Sapindales; family Rutaceae; genus Citrus; species Citrus cavaleriei. Next base: position 107,565 of record JAUJEN010000116.1, on the reverse strand, counting down.
GGTTTGAAAAAGTTTTAAGGATAACAAATTAAAGTGAACAATTTCTACAGTTTATAAAGATTTGAGTTCAATGAAATTCTTGTGATTGTCATGGATTAAAGCCGAATTAAAATTTATCATTAGCAATTAATTTATGAGTTAGCATTAATAAGAAACAAATCATTTTTATTAAATATGAAACAATCAAAATATTTGTTTCTAAATAACTAATAATATATATCTTTTTGAATATCTATTTTATCAGTGATTTCGACATAATAATTCAATTGTGAGTTTAATTTGAAATGACGAGTGAAAGATCAGGAATAATCCTGCTGTTGCGGGTTTATTGACCTTATAAATCAATTATAATGATCAGCTCTTGAAAGGCAGTAAATACTCTCAATGATCTCATTGGAGACAAAATTAACCAATACTTTTCTTGATGTTAACTTCTTTAGTTATTTGGATATTTTTATTTAGTTCAAGTTCTTAAAATCTATGTGATTTTCTAACCATTTGACATTCTTCTTTGATAATTGGTGATTTGATTTTAGTGGACATGCAGAAGATTTTATTTAATTATGATCGAAACAACGGTATAATGTGGATCTTTAATTATAGAGACTTTGCTCTGACAATGGATTGGCGGTCACTTTGGATGACAATAACATTTCATTAAAATGAGTTGAAAAAGAAATGGGATGACTTATAATCTTTATACAATAGAATATGAAGAACTTTATATTTCAGCCTCCTTTCGAAAGTTTAATATGGTGGTGATTTTGGACATCAACGCATGTTTTAATAATTGAAGGAACTAGTAGAAGATATCATTTATAAAGCATCCGCGATATGGCAACCTGAGCCTATTTGAATCCCTGATCTGTTAGTCTATAAGCCAATCTTAAGTGGATGAGTTGGAAATACATTGGTTGTTGACGAGTTAAATATCAAGATTCTTCGAATGGACATATGAAAAATTATGGTTCAAAAGCGATTAAGTGACATTTTAGCATTTTCTACGAGTTTTAGTGTGAAAGATGCAAAAATCATCTACCATGCAATGAGTATGCTGCTTGTGATAAATTGTTTTATCTGAGTGTCTGGTCGGAAATTTCCGATATCATAGAAGATTCTGAGGCATTGATCTGGCAATGAGAGCATCATTAGTTGTCCCTCTTGTAAAAGTACTGACTACGGGAAACCTCTGAGATAATGTTGAAGAACATGCCTCACCAAAATTTGGTACCACCACCACCAAATTACTATTAACGCATGAGTATCCCTACATATGGGGCACAGGCACACTATTCTTGTCCGAGGTAATTTGCATTAAACCATTGCTATATTAGCGTTGAACGAATTTAGCATTACGAGTTTGTTCTAATAACTTCATATTGAGTAAGAGCATATCTTAAATAAAATAATCCATTTTGTTCAGTGATAATGAATCTTTAAATCGAATAACTTGATCCTAAGCCATCCAGGACTCGTTAATAGATCCTTTCCAGGTTAATAGTCCTTGAAGTAGCGTACAAGTTTTATTGACATTTTCATTTTGCCACAGTATTCTTTAATAGACATTGAATCTTTTCTTAAATAATTTGAATCTTTTCTTCGAAATATTAATACTATGCCTAAAGTTGCATCACTACAGCCTCGAATTGCACTCCAGGTAGCACGGTAAGTCCGGCAATGACTGAAGTGTAGCAACTAAAAGCAAGAACTTAAAATCTCCCAATGACTATTGATATGACCATCGAAGGATCACGATCTTGAGCTGCATGCGATTGATAGAAATTCTCGCTCACATTACGAAATTTCATCGATGTTGGTATTTTAAAGTTCAGGAGAGATACTGGTACAGATGCGAACTCAGTTTCAAAATATAATGTTAGTGGATTGCCTCTTATGGATGGCGTGAGAACTTGTTTTCGCGCCCGTAGCAAATAATTGGATAGATCATGCTTCACGGGGTAGTGAATGTGAATGAAACACATTTAAAGGTTGATTTTGACTAGAAAATTTGGATTTGAGTGAGTTGTACTTGAGTTCGCCATGATTGTTAACTACGATACCATAAAGGAAAATATGAAAGCAAGTGTTTGGCTTAAGAAAATAGCAGAGAAAATAATCTTACAATTTTCCAAGATCTTTATTTCTTGTGGAGAATGATTACATACTTGTTGCCTAATTAATCAATAACCTTTAAATCGGTAATCATTTGTTCGATGCTTCTTTAATGAGCTAAAAAACAAACTTTAACTAAGCTTGTGTACGGTAATGAATCCCCAATTTATTCGTTCTTAACGACTTCGATACGTTGTTTGGAGTTGACCCAAGCTATGTTTCTCGTGCCTGCACTCATCTGCTATAACAAATTGATATTATTTTCAGAGAGAAAGTATGTAATTTCACTGAAATATTTTTGCTTTATTTCGATATTATTCTTTAGAAGCGAGAAGAATGCTAAATGCTTGAAAGATTTTCTGTTATAAGCATTTTTTTTCTATTATTGGCGGAATCCCCAAAGGGGAGCACAAATGATGTAGAATCGTGGCGCGGTACTCCAGAAATTGCTTTCACGACATCTTGATTTGTCATCATAGGTTTATTTTTGTGAGATATGAAATACAAAGCTCGAGTTAGGAATTGGGTTATATTTGTTGACCATTTCTCACATATATGATAGTTGGTTAATATCTTGTCATCGCAAGATTATTTTAAAAAGTATTAAGTTTTGCGACTTTATCATTTTATTCAGATGTATCTCTATAATGCTTGAATGTTGTCTTCCAATTAATATCACTACCTATTCTTTTTTTTTAAAAATTGAATTTAATCTGTCTTGTATTTGCCCTATCTTTGAATTGCTTGATGTCTTTATTATTTTAATAGCGGGAAGAAGAAATCACGTACCAATTAAATTCAACATTCTAGTCCCAATCTCGGGCATTTAATAAATGGGTGGATTTTTTGAGGAAATCCCATACATACGATGGGCCATCTGCATTAAGAGGTTGATGTGTTGAGAAATATCTTTTAAGCGTATGTATTTATTTAATTGTAATAAATTTTTTTTACGATTAATAAAATTAATAAGGTATTTTATTGAATATCTTAATTGCATTAATATTTTGATCGAAAGTCCAGATTTAATCATATTATATGTATTTATGTGATCGTAAGCCAATGGATTCTGAAAGACATAAATGGGATTATCTTATGATTAAATAAATTTGGTTCGCGGTTGATAAATAAAGTTGGGCTTTTGTTTAGGTAAATATAATGAATTACGTTAAATGATTTGTCTTAATCATGTATGAATTTATTGATATAATGCGACTACGTTGAACAGATGGCGTATGAGTTTAGTGCTTTGTAATAACTATTAGGACTTATTAAATCTCATAGGCATTGATTTTACTTGTAATCTTAATATTGAGTTAATTATAATTTCATGATTGTAATTGTTATTTGCATTTAACCCCAGTTGCAATGGGCACGACATGCACTTGTGATCGAAGATTACCGGTATCTTGGTGAGCGATTATGAGTGGAGTTATGGATTAACAATATAGAATTTATCATGCGTCTTGATCGGTTTTGCACTTGATCGCATAGAATTCTACGGCTAGAAGTGTGTCAAACATATTTAGTATGTTGAAAATGATCATTAGAAAATGATGAAAGTATCAAGGAACAAGATGTAATTAAATTGATTGGGAGTTGAGATATCGATTTAATTAATGATGTGATGAAAGGATTGTCGCGATAAAAGAAATCGATGTGACTTTGCAGGATGAATTATTATTAAACGTGCAATTATGAGTCAATTCAATCTTTTAGTGGAGTAGATTTAGAATTAAATAATTAAGCTAGTTTAATTTAATTGTTATAGCACTATGTATGTTCCCAAATAATCCCGGGTTAGCTCATTTAATTGTATTCTTGGATTAATAAGCAGATAACTAGCTATTTAGGTCAAACCTAAATATATCGTTTAGTGGGAAGCTCATTTTAATTAGCTTGTGTGAGGGGCCTTATGTTGTTATTTTGCAAGGTGGGTCAGGAGCTTATTTTTCTACAAAAGAAGAGAGGCGATAACTTTATCTGAATCGAGAGAAAAATGATTTTTACCGATTGTTGAAGAAAAATTTTTCGTGCTTTAATTCTTTTAGTTAGTAATAAAAAGCGTATGCGTCAATCTGAATCGCGGTTATAACGGAAGATCATTGGTGATAGTTCGTGATCTAACAAGCGTGGTGGTGACGGATCGTGATCTAATAGGCGTGGTGGTGGCGGATCGTGATCTGGGGCCTAAATCACTTCAGCGGAAAAAACAAATCGGATTTTTCGAGTGCGATTCTAGATTCTAATTCTTATATATTATATGAGGCGATCTTAAAAAGGTTTTATAAAATTGAAAAAAGCAGTTTTCTCAACATGATGATCATAATTCACTGATTGACTGTCCTTCAAAATTTTCAAACCCGAGGTTATACATTTCATTATCTTAAACTTGAACATATGAGATTGCATTGGTTTTGGCTACTTCCAAGTTTGTTTAGGCACCTTTTTTTCACATTTTATGTATAAAATTAATGATTCTAAACTTGCAGTGGAGCTTTGTAGGGAACCAATGCCTTCTGTAATACTGCAAGGCTTCTAACCTTGGAGGACCTTGAGGCCTATGCCATTGGACAATGGGAGGTGTGAACTTTACCTGTTCTGTTCTTTCATGTTTAAGATTTTTCATGTCAATCATGCTAACCTCAAAGAGATGCGATGACATAATTAATTACAATTGGTGTATCACTTCAGCTATTATCTTAAATCTTCCAATTCTATAAAACCAGTGTTTCTTGCTGCAACTTATTAGTTTAGCCCAAGCTGAAAGGCCAACAAATTTCAGCTCTTCCATGATGAAGGTTTTCCAGCGTGGTCTTTTGATTCAAAAGGTAGTATTTTCTGTCACATTTGTAATAATCGTCAGTTTCTTGTTGCAAACAGTTGAGAATCCTAGTTCTTGCATTTGGTATCATGTTATTTATTGCCTTGTTTGCAGGGATAAAGAAGCTAAGGTTAACAGAGAGTGGTTTTCAATTTTTTGGTATGTGTGTTAATCCACAAGATTTTGGATTCCCTCTTGTTTGAGCTAGTGGAACATATTTTTCATATGTTTAAATTTGCAGCTGATGGATACTAATGCAGCTCTGGTACATCGTTAGAGAATATATCTCCAATTCCCAGGTGTGGCTTCTGATATTCTTTTCAGTGGTTTCTCTGCATCAAATTTCTGCGCGTCCCTGTCTTTGATTCACTGGTATATTCTCTCTTTGTAAAAACTGAACTGAGTGAAGTATTCAAAAGGACAAAATAACGGATTGACTTATCTTTAAATCTCATTACGTTGCAATTGTTCATTTTAGAACTTTGATTTTTATATTATGCATGTTTATGCGATTAAAGAGTTCATATTTAGATGTATGTATATCTTTTTACTTTTAGAATATTAATGCCTTCTTTGATTTTTATTCTATTTCTCAATAGATTTGTATAATTACTGCTAACACAAAGTAGAACTAAAGATTTTCTTCTTTGGTATTTCATTGGACTATTTAATAGAGATAAAAGTTCACCGGCGATCTAATTATATGTGGGATAGCATGACTCTATGCTTGCTTATGGTCTACAATGCCAATAATATATCATATAGCTTTTCTCATTTCTTGCAGGAACGAGGCATAAATCAAGCAGATCCGATTTCTTTTCTTCTGGAGCTTAGTTTCCATGTCGCTGGGGAGTAGCACATATACGTTCTATAGCTAACACATTATTATTCAGTTATTCATTTATTCAAGAAGTATGATAGATTTCTGTTTGGCTAATACTTTTGGTTTTAACAGAATTTCAAACATTTTTGGGTATCATTGTTGCATTGAATATTGTCTTTTGTTCTCTTATTCATTTTGTAAGCTTATGTCTATCTAGTATTGCTTTTAACTTCTCAGCATCTTGAGGTCCTTAATTTTTATGTCAAGAATTCTCAAAGTGGTTTGAGATCTCACTTTATTGCTATACTCTTTGCTTCTTCATTTATAGGCATATAATTTAAATACACTGAGTGAAATACAAAGAAGTATGATCAAAGACTTTTGCAGACTTGGGATTGGTCAAACTTCAACAGGTTGTACTAGTCTGTGCTACAGAAAATGCTGGTTATCTCTGTTAATTTTGTATTACTTTGCTGGAGTTCTCATATGTTTTCCATGGCTATTCAGGGCAGGAAAAAAGTTGGTTTATACCTACTAAATTAGCTACCAATCTTTCAATGAGCTTAACTGATTCATCAGCACGGAAGAGGTATGCTGTTTGAGAAATCATTGACTCTCCTCTGAATAACGAATATGAAAGAATAAGTAAAATAATTGTAATTCCCTTAATGTCGAATGTTGCAGACAATTGTGTGATTGAATTTTTTTAAAATTATAATTTTGTTTCGCAAACTGCATTAATTTTCTATTAGTTTAGGTCAATCTTGTCAAAATTATTGTCAGAAACCAAAATGAGGTCTCATTTTACATTCTCTAATTACATGGCTCATTCTACATTTTCTTCTCTTTAGGGGTTTGTTGTAGTGAAACAAACTTCAGGATGTATGCTTATTCAACATCTAAGCTACACTGTGAAATTTTGCGTCTTTTTCTCAAAGTAAGCCAGCCATCTGCTTGATAAATTGTTTCTCTTCTAGGTTAAAGTTCTGAATTACATTTTTTGTTATTGAACTACATTGGTCAGTCCTAAAACCTTTTGTTTAATATTTTGCCAATGTGGGATAGATATCAACTTCCAAACCTTATAGTTGGAGCAATAACGAAAGAAAGTTGTATAATGCTTTTGAGAATGGCATTACAGCTGAGCAAGTGAGTTTGGTATTTAGTTGATCTGGTGATCTGTTTTCCATAAAAAATGTCCGATGTGGTCAATTACCTGCATATGCAAGTAATGCTTCCATAGCAAAATTCTCGATATTTTCTACATAGTACATATCAATTAACAAAGATGATTATTTATATTCTAATATTTCAAATTCTGATGTTTCTTTGACAGATAAGATTGTAGAATCCGATTTGAATAGGGTTGAAATGACCCCTGCGCATTATTATGACGAGTTTCCCTCGAGGGTCATCTGCGCATTTCAATTGGATTGATTTCTCATCTCACATCTTTCAGGGATTACATTTTAAAGTTACGTCATAAATCTTGTAGGATGTCTTTGAGGCTGCTTGTGATTATGCAAAGAGATCGAAGTGGTTTGCTCTGGGAGGATTCAAAGAAAATGCGTCTAGTTGTTAATGCAGAAATTCATATGCACATGAGAGAGTTCCTTCGGGGTCAAAACAAGTAGAATGATATGTTTTCTTGGCCATGCAGAACTTACTGAACAAAAAGGATGACAAGCCATATGTCCTTGGGATTGTTGCATGGTAGGTTGTCATAATTTGGGTTTTCTTGCTCGGTTCGTATCTGCATTAAAGCTACCAGAGGCATTTTCCAGATTCATTACCAAACCAGATGGGGAAAAAAGAAATCAAAGATTCTTTCTACCTAAAATAAACGGAGGTATAGTTGAAGTCTACGAAAAGTCATCCAATCCCTACATTGAGGGATGATGTACACTAGAAAATACGAAAGGAGGAAATTGTTGTGTTATCTTCTCTGTATATTTGATCTTTAATTTAACTTAATATGACTGAAATATGAATGATGGAAGTTTATAGAATTTTTGATGGCAAGATTTTTGTAAAACTTGTATCAATTAATCAAAATTCAATTTTGTAAGTCCGCCTATTTATTTATTTATTTATTTTTTGACTTGCACAGCTTTGTCGAGTGCCCATTTGTGGCTTCTAGACAAACTGACAAGTGGATCTAATTATGAACATTTGCTGTTTGCATTCGAAATGTAGTGCAATAATTTTTCTAGTAAAAGATAGAAATGAATGTAAAAACATTGCTGTCCTTATCATAACTCTTCATTGTATTAAAGTATTATAATATTATATTTGTCAATTGCACCGCATAGTATTATAATGTGGTCACTTTAAAATCTTATGTGATAGAATCTGCATAAACTAAATCTGAGGGGACGCGGGTTTTATAACTATTTTGAGACAAAAGATTATTTTTTGCCTTTCGTTCTCACCCTCATTCTTAGATTGGCTCAAGCAATTCTTTCCGTCATAAACTAAATCTCATGTGTTATTTATAATTATGTTAATTATTGTTGTTGTTATTATTGTTGTTTATTAATAATAATAATAATATTATTATTATTATTATTATGGCATTATTAAAATAATAATAATAATAATTATTATTATTATTATTATTACCAAATGATAATAATTAACGAAGGGTATTTTAATAAATTGAAATAATTCATTCAAATTTCATGACAAAGTAAACACAATAATAGAAATGAAGTTCATTTCAATTAGATTCTCTTATTCAGTAAATAATTTATTTTGATTAACTTTATTAAATGATTACCAATTCGATCCACGATTGGAAGTTAATAATAATAAATTTTTGGTGAATGAAATGGGGAATGAAGGTAAGATTTTTAATGGGGTGGAGAAGGGCAAGATCTACCCTACCCCCCTACCTCACCATTCCCAGTGTTAAATGTCTAAATTACTCTTACATGATATCGTTGATGCTCATCATTATTATCGACCTTAAAGTTGGTACGGGGATAATTGGTGCAAGTAATTTTTGAGCAGACTTGTTCTTAAATTTGAATGATTTGGCTTGTTACTTTGTTACAAAGTGGCTTTGCTGATATATCTAAAGACTTATAAGGAATTGAAGTAGTTGAGTAATTTCTCAATTAAAGGGTATGATGGTTTCTTCAACATAAGTTTTGACTTTCTTTTCGTCTTACTCTTCAAGAATAGCGATCTGTTTCTTGTTCATTTCAATTATACATTTTTATTAAAATTAACTTTGGAATTTCGAGTTGATTTGGTTTCTCATATCATGGGACAAAATACGTTTACTTTTTTTAATTGTTAACTTTTTTGCGTTGTCAAGACTTATTATTATAATTACCAAGTATTGGAAGCTAAAATGCAAATCGGAAATTTTGCTGCCAAAATCGTAAATTAAAGACTTTGATGAGCAACTAGTGAGTGCCCATTGAGTAAACCTTGTAAATTGACTAGTGCTAATCATGACTTAAGGGCAATTGTAATTTGTGAATGCGCATGTTATGTGGGCCGAATTGAGGAAAAAAGCATGAAATATTGGGTAATGTTTTAATTCTTACTTGGTATATACTCTTGATTAATCAAAGGTCATCAAATTATAAGTACCTTAAAGAATAAACAACATAGAAGTAGCATTTTGCCTTTCACTTATGAGTGGAATGGATAGGTCAAAACCTAGTGAGATTTTCCTTCACGATGACCAATGATTTCCAATTCTTTTGTTTGTGGGGATTTTTATTTTCTTGGCTCAATTACTTATTGCGTTAATTTTTCAATTAAATCAATTTTAAAGATAAAAAGTTTATTTGGCGAGTTACTTTTAAACCCAAAAAACTTGAACTCCATGGTTGTCCTTTATGAGATGGTAGCTAGCGAGGAGAGAGAAAATAGAGAAATTCCATAGATATGATGAAGCTCATAGGTTCGCTGAGGTTTTAACATTCGAGAATCGATGACGAATGGCAATTCTTATGCTTGATTTCAATTTGTTGTCTTGATACCGGTGAGAATGGTAAACAAACTTGATCATGAGACCTTGAGTTACTTGAGTTACTCGTCTTTTTTCTTTCAGTGCATCCATGTCTTTTCTTGGGAAAGTTACTTAATACGCTTTATTGATTTTCTTCTCAAATTGATATAATGAGCGAGCATGATTATAAAAGGCAATCAAGAATACATGTTTTTAAAGTCTTCGTTCCTTCGTTCCATATTATATTCTATATATTAGCGGGTCATTCAAGCGTTTTAAATAAAGCAGTATGAAAAAGTAGGAGAGGGCTTGGAGCTTTGAATATGTATATTCTCCTTGCACTTCGGTGTTGACAAAGACTATAATTTTATTGTTCTATTTATCTAAAGCAGAAGTCTATAGTTTAAGTCTCTTGGGATTTGATGCATTCTTGTACTTTCTTCTCTTTCAAACTTGGTGCATTATGCTCGGTTTGTCGATTGACGATGACTTACATCTTATACCTTTTTGTATTTCCTTTCGACACAAGGTGAAAGCCTATTTACGTTGCAAGAGGCGTGACTCTCGAATCAACAAAAGCTATGATGCAACCTCGATTCAAAGACTAGATCTTGGGGATTCGGGCTTTTAAAGGCATAAATGGACAAAAATGCGTGTACTTATATTATAATTTTTTCTTCTAAATTTTCATTTTTTCTTTGTTGTGACGAAAAAGGTCATGCTTGGCATTAGAAGCTTGTTGGAAGAAAGCCTAGGCGGTGACCTTGATTGGCAATGTTCTCTTGTTGCTTTTCAAATTATGCGTGTCTTTACAAGAATTTGAAATACAAGTATCACAACCAGAGGGAGGTGAATTGGGATTAAAAATTATTCAATTTATAAAGAAAAACTTAATGCAAATATAATCCAAATTAAGCAATAACAATTAAGTTGATCGATATAAAAGATAAAGGAAGAGGTTCAACACGAGAGATTTTTCGTGGTTAAACCTGCCTCGTCACGTCTCCAAAGCTTTGAGGATTCCTTAAGCAAGCCTCCAATGCTTTACTTGACTTCCAGGTGTTAATAAACCTTTACAACGAAGATTATCTCGATCTCTTACAGTGTATCACGACACTTACAATCACTCAAAGTAAAAGATTACAAATTGTTTTGCTCTCTGATATATAAGATTACACAATGATACCCAATATATGGATAGATGAAGCAACAATGTATTTTAATAGCTCAATGAAGATTCTACTCTCAAGTATATGCTCAGTAGTCGTGTTGTGATCAGCTTTTGTTTAAATTTGAATGAGCTTATTTATAGCTGCTGCTGAAAACTAGCCGTTATTGACTTTCTACACACTATCGGATCGCCGTTAGCTAGATGTCGGATCGTCGTTTAGGTCTAGAGGCTACTGGTTGATATCGGTGAGCCGTTTATCACAAATGTCGGTGTGCCGTTTACGTCCAGAGGCTAATCTCAATTTCTGCTTGAAATCGGTGAGTTTATTACATGTCGGATCGTGCTTTCCACTGTTGTAGTGTATTTTGCAAGATGGTATTTTGACTCCAAATCTTTATAAACAATACTTTATGAAACTTGTCAAAAATAGATGAAAAAATATCTTTATGAAACTTGTCAAAAATAGATGAAAAAATATGTTGAGTCCTCAAAAGATTTATCAAACTTAATCATGTTTGCTATCATCAAAATCAATAAGGAATTATTTAGGTTAACAATCTCCCCCTTTTTTATGATGACAAACTTTTCAAGAAAATACTTGTGTAATTTTGCTCCCCCTAAATATGCTCCCACAAGTGAGATTTTGAAAGACTTATTAATCTCCTTAAAAAATTCATTTAACTTTAATCTCAAACAAATTTAAAGCAGTTGATTGGAAGAAATAAATAATTTTATGCCAATGAATTATCTCCACTTCGTCAAAAAGAAAGACGAGGAATGACTTATGCTTGAAAATTTTTTTGGCAAAATCTCCTTAAATATGAGCATTACCTCGACAATACGAGTTAAAAAGAAAAACACTTATATAAATATGCCACCATATCGACCAACCTCCATACCAACAATTTCACTTCCATAATGAGCAAGATAAACAATATAATAAAGCCAACTCGAGCATAAATCAAGTGCACATGTCTAACATGAGATATCGAGCGTAAACACAAACAAATAATATCATATGCATAAGCAAATAACATGAAATGAGAAATATGCGTGCGAATATCGGAGGCGAAAAAGCTAAGATGGTGGTATGTGAAGGCTGCGGGTCATATCAAAGTAGCCGAGAATCACGATCTTTGGCCATAAGTAACTCCATCTTGATCGAAATTTGCTCTCGAAAGGTTGCAAAATCGGATCGAAGGCTGCTTTCTTCTTTGAAAGCATCCACTCTGTCGAGAAGCTGCAGGCGATCCTCGGGAACAAATCTTGCGGGAGGGGCGGTCTCGGTAGGCTCGTCATCTGAGATACAATCTTGCTTGGTCTTGCGAGTCTTCTTAGTCTTCTTTGCTCGGCGAGAACAGCGGTCTAGCCCCAAGGTAAAATCGGTGCTTCGTCCTCGGAGTAAACATCATTCAACATGTCATCCTCACTGGTGCAAGCGGTGTATCTTCATTTTAGAGGATGTGGTCTTCTCCATTTCGCGCTTAAAAGAATCAATGGCGAAATAATTTCGTCAGTGCCAGTCTCGAGAAAAAAACTCGGCGATAGGAACTCGAAAGTGGTTCAAGATTTTAGTAATGATCTTGCCGTAAGGAAGAGATCGATTGGAGACTTTAGGAGTGGACAACATATGACCTGAGAATAGTGTAGGATAAGCTCACATGGTGTACATGGATAAAGAATCTAATAGACCCAATATCAAGCCTAGTGACCTCATCGGTGTGACCACAGGAGTGACCATGTGTTGGAGAATAATGTGAAATGTCGAATGCGAAAAGGGAGGTTGAGACTAAGGGACGGAGGCGGATGTCATCGGAAAGATCCGGCTGACGACAAATGTTCCGTACACCATCCACGTGACGAAAATCACTAAAAGATAGTTCTTTCCTAGCGGTTCTGAATCCCAACCCTCCAGCTATTCTGAATACTACATGGTCGGGTTCATCAAGTTCAATGAAATTCACTACGTATGTATGAAGCTCGTCACGGCAGTAGAGGGGAATTCATGTTAGAATAAAAGACTCGAACTAGATTTTCATAAATTGGTTCTTGATACTTAAAACTTGCTTCCGATGACTAAGCATTTGAGCAATGGGTGACCCATAATATCGAAAACTACAGAAATGTTAAGAGAAAAAGATGGAGTTACGGGTTTACCTATGAATTTCTCACGAAATCGCTGAGCAAAGGTGGCATCAAAAAAATGAAGACTCTCGAAGTCTTGAGGAGGAGAACTGGGTGGACTAGAACGTCATGGAGCAGTGTGCTTGGTTCGAGCACGCCTTTGTGGTCGTTCCGCCATGGATGTGTTGGAAGGAAAATAGATCGGGGGAAATGAAGTTTGAGAGATGAGAGAGTGATTGTGGGTGGAAATGTGGTTGGAAAAGGAAGAAATTTAGGTGAATTTGAGCAAATGAGGTTAGGTAGTTACAGGGTTTTAAAAAGAGATTTTTCAAATTTTGAAGAAAAAAAAAGAATTTTAATCAGTTAAAAAAAATGTTAGAGATGATGAAAATGATTTGTAATCCTTCAATTTGGTGAAAAATGACAAGAAAAGTGATGGAATTGAGAGGAGTGAACTGGTGCAGTCGCGGGTTGGAGTGAGAGGGAGAGAGAAAGAGAAACCGAAATGAGGAGGAAGACGAAGGACTGTTCAATTAACGCGTGATAACGGTGAGCCGTTATAAAGAAAAGCAATGAGCCAGATTCGAAGAGTCCTCGAGAATTTCATCAAAGCGAGCCGTTTATAGACATAAATGCCGATAGGAATCTAAAGTCTCCTCAAAATTTTGTATCAGGATAGCGAGCCGATAGATAGTTATCGGCGAACCGATAGCGCCCAGAAAACTTTCCATTGTTTACTTAAAGCGGTTGTTTATTGAAATAACAATCCGTTTTCTGACTTATGATTTAGCACATGTATTTTGATATTTGGCTACTTATTAATACATTTCAAGATCATTTTATTGATCCGAAATGATTTGAGTGCGATTCGATGCATAATTCATGAACATATATATCTATTGCAACAATTAATCATACATTTTCAATTATACATACACATGTATATTACGATTGAGCATTTCATAGATATTAAAGCATCAAGTCATAGATCAATCGATGTTAATCGATCAATAGCATGAATGAAGATGTTAATGTGAAAATTTCATCATCCCAAGTTCATGCGAATTTTGGAAAATTGTTCTTGAAAGTGGTTTTGTAAAAATATCGGCAAGTTGTTTTAGTGAAATAAACTACAATGCAATGTCTCTTTTTGAACATGATCTCGAAATGATGTCTTATTTCTATATGCTTGGCTCGAGTGTTGAATGAGATTCTTTGAAAGATTTATAGCACTAGTATTATCACTTAATAGGAATTTGTTCAAGATTAATGCCATAATCTCTAAGTGTTTGTTTATCAAAGTGCTTGTGACTTCGGCATTATATATTCATTCGGTAGTTGAAAGTGCGACAAAATTTTGTTTCTTGCTAAACCATGAAACAAGAGGTGTCACAGAATATAGCAAGTACCACTAGTGCTCTTCCATCTACTTTATAAACAAAGTCCGCATCCAGAATAACATGTTAAATATATGAGTTCCTGGTATACGAAAGGATATCTATGGTTCCACTAAAATAACGAAAAATTCTTTTAACAGCAAAATGAGATTCTTGGGACATGACTGAAATCTTGCACAAAGCATACACTAAACATGATATCAGATACTTGCAGTCAAATAAAGTAGGGATCGATCATACTCGATACATTTTGATATCTTACTTTTTTTCTTTGTCGAACTTGGTTGTTGTGCTTTCGTGTATTCTTGGTCTTTGAGTTATCAATGCGAATCGTTTGAGTAGATCTTTTCGTACTTGGCTTGATTTATGAAAATTCCTCCTTTTGTTTGATTTGAAGTCGAGGAAAGTACTTTAACTCTCCATTACTCATCTGAATTAACTTTGCTCATACGATGAAAATTCTTTGACAACTTCATTAGTAGAACGAAAATAATATCATCAACGTAAATTTGAACAATAAGTATGTCTTGGTTCTTATGCTTAACAAATAGAGTAGTATCCGCTTTACCCGTAGAAAAGTCATTTTCTAGCAAGAAATTTTAAGTCTATCATACCATGCTCTAGGTGCTTGTTTTAATCCATACTGAGGCTTTAAGCGAAACTTATAAACATGATTTGGAAATTTTTCATTTTCAAAACTAGGAGGTTGTTTCACATAAACTTCCTCCATAATATATCCATTTAAGAAAGCACTCTTGACATCCATTTGATAGAAAATAAAATCCTTATGACATCGTATACTAACAACATCTAATGGATTCTAACCTTCTACGGTGCAAAAGTTTCATAAAATCAATTCTTTCTTGGTTTGTAACCTTGAGCCACTAATCTAGCTTTATTTCTTACAACCACGGATTCATCCATCTTTATTTAAATACCCATTTAGTGCCTGTAATGATTGATGTTAGGTTTAGGAACTAATTCACCATTGTTTCAATTGATTTAACTCCTCTTGCGTTGCCATAATCTAAGATTAAATCATTTTACGCATCCATGAAAGGATTTGGGTTCAATTTGAGAGATAAATGCATTATGCTCACAAGTATTCTTAAGAGATAATCTAGTTGTAACACCTCGTGAGGATCTCTAAAATTACATCTTTAGGATGAGAAGAGACATACCTCCTCCTTGGGGAGTGTTTGAAATACCTTCTTGTTGCTCCGTATTGGTTTGTTCTTCATCATCCTCTTGATTTTCTTGTGGTGCATTTTCTTGAATCTCTTTTGATGATTCCTCTTGTAAGTCTCCATCTGCATCATTAGCAACTCGTTTCTCCACGAGAGAAGGGTTAGACTCATCAAACGTAACATGCATGGATTCTTCCACAACTAAAGTTCTTTTATTATAAACTCTATAAGCTTTACTTGAGTTTGAATACCCAAGAAAGATGCCAACATCAGATTTTGGATCAAATTTACGAAGATTATCTTTTGTGTTTAAAATAAAACATTTGCATCCAAAAACTTTGAAATAGCCAATGTTGGGTTTTCTATCTTTCCAAAGCTCATAGGGAGTTTTATTGAGATGAGGTCTAATCAACAACCGATTTAAAACATAGCAAGCGGTGTTGACGGCTTCAGCCCAAAAATATTTAGGTAATGCATTTTCATTTAACATGGTCCTAGCCATTTCTTGAATAGACCTATTCTTTCTCTCAACAACTCCATTTTGTTGTGGAGTCCTAGGTGATGAAAATTGATGCTCAATGCCAAGATTATTGCAAAAGTTCTCAAATGTCACACCCTTTTTCATTTTGTAATTTCTTATAAACCACTTTAAAAGCATCAAGAGCATCATCCTTATTGGCTAAGAATAATACCCATGTATATCTAGAATAATCATCCATTATCACAAATGCATAATATTTGCCATTTAGACTCGCATATCTAGATGGTCCAAATAGATCTATGTGAAGAAGTTCAAGAGGTTTTGAAGTAGAGATATGGTTTTTGTGTTTGAAAGGGGTTTTGATTTGTTTTCCAAATTGACAAGCTTCACAAATCTTATCATTTTGAAAACCAATTTTCAGAAGACCTTTAACTAAATCATTTTTCGAAATTTTCGAAATCAAATCCATACTTGCATGTCCTAATCTTCTATGTCATAGTATCATCATGTAATGCAGAAAAACATTTATCAAGAGTAGATGCATTACATGTCAATGATATAAACATTACCACATCTATTACCAACAAACAAGGTTTTGCCATCACATGAGTTCTCAATAACACAACTAAATTTATCAAAGATAACTTTATAACCTTTGTCACATAATTGATTAATGCTAATTAAGTTGTGTTTCAAGTTCTCAACCAAACATACATTCTCAATTAGAGTTGAAGAGACTTTGCCAACATTTCCAATTTCAAGAATTTTTCCTTTTGAGTTGTCTCCAAAAGATACGTCTCCACCATTTTTAATTTTGGTGAAGCTTGAGAACCATGCATATTTTCCGGTCATGTGCCTTGAACAACCGCTGTCCAAGTACCATTTATTTTTCTTCTTGCCCTGAAAAAATCTCAAGTTTTAGGTACCCAGATTTTTGGGTCCTTGAGAGTTAACAATGGTTCCTTTTGGAAAATGCATTGACACCATAATATGCATTCCTTTTCACGGGACATCTATATTTCATGTGACCATTTTGATTACAATAATGACATACAATCTTATGATCATTTGTAGAGGTAAACTTTAAAATAATTCTTATAATACTTTTACTTGAGTTAGGCTTATAAAGTCCTCGCTTTATCAAAACATATTTTCGTGAGTTATATTATCCAACATCTTTTTACCCATTTGTAAATTTCAAAACAATTTCATTCAATACATTACACTATTTCTTGAGCATTTCGTTCTTATTTTTCAACTCATAAATATGTGATTAAAAATGCTAATGTAATAGTCTAGGGTGCTCATTTGATAATGAAATTTCATCATGATGTTTTGTTCCTACTTACAGGCATACAATTCTTGCATTTAGAGATTCATTTTCATTTTTAAGCTTTGCCATTTCCTTTTTAAGACATACATTCTTTTTACCAATCTTCATCAACTCATTATGCAAATCTTTGAAAGCATCATACAATTCATCATAGGTGGGATCACTTACCTCATTGAGATCATCATCCCCTCCTATTGCCATGAGTGCTAGGTTTGATACTTCTTGCGATCCTTCTTCATCACTTGATTCTTCCTCACTATCATCCCAAGTTGCAACCATTGTTTTCTTCTTGAGTTTGTTAATAAGTGGGCACTCCGATCTTATATGTCCAGGCTTCTTGCATTCATAGCATGTGATTGCCTCCTCCTTCTCCCTATAGTTCTTGAAGTTTTTGAAATTTCTTCGTTCTCCGGTTTTCTTGAAGAATTTTCTGAACCTCCTTGCTAGCATGGCTAGCTCTTCATCATCCGGTTCACTTTCCCCATCACTCTCATATTTTGAAGCTTTGAGAGCAATGCTTTTCTTCTTCTCCCCATGTCCTTTTTCTGCAGCTAAATCCTCTTCATATGAAATAAGAGAACCAATTAAATCATCAAGAGGTAAAGTATTTAAATCTTTGGCCTCTTCAATGGCGGTTCTTTTAGGTCTCCATTCTTTTGGAAGTGACCTAATGATTTTTTTAACTTTCTCACTATTTGATAAGGTTTTTCCTAAGGCACCTAGGGTGTTCACTATGTCGTGAATCTAGTATACATAGAATACACATTTTATTTTGTTCCATTTCATATTGACGAATGTATCTACTGATTTTAGACTCTTTTACTTGATTTGTCCCTTCATAGACAACTTGAGTTTGTTCCATATCTCTTGTGCACTTTCACAACTAGATATCTATGGAATTCTTTTCTTATCGAGGGCAAAACAAAGCATTCATAGCCTTGGAGTTTAGAGACATTTTTCTTTTCAACTCCATTGACTTGATGGTTTAGGAATATCATCTCCTACTTCATCTTTAAACATAGGCATGAATGGACCGTAACAACTTCCCAAATTTCATAATCTAAGGCAAGTAGATTATCATTCTAGTTTTCAATAAGCATAGTCATTTCAACAAAGAATGGTGTCTAGTTGTAGATTGTCCTTCTAAAGGTTGAGTCATTTAGGGTTGCCATTGATATTTTACTCAGGCGATTAAGTCTTAACAAGAGAACAAGGCTCGATACCAATTGAAATACAAGTATGACCCAAGAGGGGGTGAATTGGGATTAAAATTATTCAATTTATAAAGAAAAACTTAATGCAAATATAATCCAAATTCAAAGCAATAACAATTAAGTTGATCACAATATAAAAGATAAGGGAAGAGGATTCAAACAGAGATTTTCGTGGTTCGCCAACCTCGTCCACGCCTCCAAGCTTTCCGGGCTTGAGGATTCCACTAAGCAAGCCTCCAAGGCTTCAATTGCTTACACTTGACTTCCAAGGTGTCAATAAACCTTTATAACAAGAGATTATCTCCAATCTCTTAACCCAAGTGTATCCCAACACTTACAATCACTCAAAGTAAAAGATTACAAATTGTTTTGCCTCTCACAATATATAAGATTACACAATGATACCCAATATATGGATAGATGAAGCAAGAATGTATTTTAATAGCTCAATGAAGATTGTACTCTCAAGTATATGCTCAGTAGTCGTGTTGTGATTAGCTTTTGTTTAAATTTGAATGAGCTTATGTATAGTTACTGCTGAAAACTAGCCGTTATTGACTTTCTGCACACTGTCGGATCGCCGTTAGCTAGATGTCGGATCACCGTTTGACTGGTCAATATGACCGTTGGGCTGATTTTTCAAATTGTCGGATCGCCGTTAGCTAGATGTCGGATTTCCGTTTAGGTCCAGAGGCTACTGGTTGATATCGGCGAGCCGTTTAGAAACATATCGGTCCGCCGTTTAGGTCCAGAGGCCACTGGTTGATATCGGCGAGCCGTTTATCACACATGTCGGTGCGCTGTTTACGTCCAGAGGCTAATCTCCATTTCTGCTTGAAATCGGTGAGCCGTTTATTACACATGTCAGATAGCCGCTTTCCACAAAAACTGTTGTAGTGAACTATTTTGCAAGATGATTGTTTTGACTCCAAATCTTTATAAACAATACTTTATGAAACTTGTCAAAAATAGATGAAAAAATATGTTGAGTCCTCAAAAGATTTATCAAACTTAATCATGTTTGTTATCATCAAAATCAATAAGGAATTATTTAGGTTAACATAATTCATAGTCTCTATTTATAGTTCCGGCCATTTGAATTCAGTTAATGCAGATGCTTTGTTCTGTTATTCTCTTTTGCTCTACTATTCTCTTCTGGTTTTTAATTCCATTTTGATCTTCTGAAGTTACGATTTTAGTTTGAATTGACTTCTAGAACTAATTAATAATAATTCACCAAATTGTTTTGTTGCTAATAGAGGAACACCATTCTGAAGTCTTTGTTTGTTCATGCTTAAGGATTTTCCTAATATTACTCCCGAAAGTTTTTACACTTTTGATGAAAATAGTCAAAGTTTTAAACTAAATTTGAGCTAAAGTTGCATTTAGTCTTTCTTATCACCATTTATAAAAAAATTGTTTTGAGATTTTAAATATATATCGAGATACATGGAATTATCGGTTATTTAAAATTTCATTTGGAACTCATGACTTCACTTAAGGAATTTTTATTATTCGAAGAATTTGAGAATTTTCATTGAATGAATTTTATGATTTTTATGCATAAGAACTCAAGATTTTAATTGACAAAATTAGGACTTTTGATTTTTCTTGAAGGGTATTGGACTAACGATCTTGCCTAGAGGACTTTTTCTTTGCCTATGGAGCTTTGGTCTTTGAATGCATCAAAATCCCCAGAGAACTATTACCCCGTTAACGATCTTGCATTCATGTATTTATACCTAATATAAAATAAGTAAATGGGAATGGAGTGGTGATGGGGAAATTATTCCCCACATGGGGATTCTCCATCCCCACCCCACTAAATTTATTGGGGAATGGGGTGGCGAATGGAGGCAAAACATTTTAATGGGATGGGGAATGGGATAGGCCTCCCTACCCCTACCCCACCCCATTGCCATCCCTAATTCTAAATCGGGAGGTTGCCAATTTTTCACTAATGAAATCAATGTATACCACTTGCACCTATTGTAACACCCTAGGCAAATCCCACATTGACAAAGCACGAGAGACATACTGGACTTATAAGGGGTGATCCACACCTTAATTGGCAAGACGCGTTTTGGGGTGTAGGAACAAAAACCACTTATTAAGACCCAAGCGGACAATATATTGTCGGGTCTAGGTTGGGTCATGATATTATGGTATTAGGCGGTTCCACGTGTCCTCTTGAGCAATGGTGGCAAGCCTCGAGGATCTTTGAGTCCTCACGGGGGGTGAATGTAATACCCTAGGCAAATCGCACATCGGCAAAGCACGAGAGAGATGTTGGATTTATAAGGGGTGATCTACACCTTAACTGGCAAGACACGTTTTGGGGTGTATGAGCGCCCTAGGAACAAAACCGTGCGAGCCTTGTTAAGGCCCAAAGTGGACAATATCTTACCAAGTCTGGGTTGGGTCATGACACCTATTATTTTCATAATAGTCAATAATCCCCTGCAACATAATTTTATAACATTACCCTTATTTTTACAATATCTCTTTTAGAATTTTCCATACTGACATCTCGTGCTCCACATCGATTAGTTGTGAATAAGGCTTGAGGAATAACATACCCTCAAGAGACTATGCCTGAATAGTAGTATTAACATTCTTGTACAAATAACAGTAGTTGTATTAGAACAAAAAGTTAATCATATCCCTCATGTCATTGACTATGCTAGTATGACATTGAATTATGCACAATTGAATTACTCAACTACTAAAAAAGAAATAGTAATAGTAATGTTTGCATTAGAAAAGTTTCTTATAGGATATAAAATAATTGTGCTCACAGATTATACTACTCTTAAATATCTTTTGATAAAGAAAGATGTAAAGGTCAGACTAATTCGTTGGGTGTTATTTTTGTAGGAATTTGACCTTGAGTTCAAAGATAAGAAAGACATAAAAGATGTGGTGGCAGATCATCTTTCTCGCCTCAATTTTGACATAATTCGAGAACGATTATGATTCAATGAATCATTTCCAGATGAGCAACTAATGAGTGTGGAGGTACTATCAATGGCATGCTGATATAGTTAATTATATTGTGACAGGGCAACTTTCAGAGAATTAGACTAAGCAAGATAAGGCCAATTTTTTTTTGTGGAAACAAAGAATTTATTTTCTGATGATCTTTATCCATTCAAATATTACGTGGATCATATTATCAGACGATGCATTCCAGAGAGAAAATTTCAAAACATCCTTTCATTATATTAGGAACAAGCTTGTAGAGACAATTTTAGTGCTAGAAAGACGGCTGCAAAAGGTTTACAACATGGTTTTTATGCCCAACTTTATTTTGAGATGCTTAGACTTCTATTCTTCATGTCATTGGTGCCAAAGCATAAGAAGTATTTCACGAAGGAGCATGATGCCACTAAACCTTACAATGGCAGTTGAGTTTTTTAATATGTGGGGCATCGATTTTATGGGACCATTTCCTCTTTCTTTTGGCCATCAATACATATTAGTTTATGTCAACTATGTATCAAAGTAGGTGGAAGCAATTCTGTGCAGAACCAATGATCACAAAGTAGTGATTGGATTTTTGAAGAGCAATATTGTTTCGTACTTTAGACTCCCTCGACCAATAATCAATGATTGTGATACCCACTTTTACAACAAAACATTCATAACTCTTTGGGCAAAGTATTTCATCACACACAAAGTGGCTATCCCATATAATTCACAAATTAGTGGCTAAGTCAAGATCTCCAATCGATGAATAAAGTATATATTAGAACAGACGGTGAAGCTAGACATCAAAGAATGGTCATTGAAACTCGATGATTCACTATAGGCTTATTGAATGGCTTTTAAAACCCCTATTAGGATGTCACCTTATAGGCTAGTGTATAAGAAAGTTTGTCACCTACCTATGGAAATCGAGCATCGCTATCAAGAAATTTAACTTTGACATACAACAAGTTAGTTTGGAAAGAAGATTATAGCTAGTATTAAAGAGATTCACAATAATGTATATGAAAATGACAAACATTACAAGTAGCAGATGAAAGTCTTTCATGACAAGAATATTATGAGAAAATCTTTTATACCAGGTTAGAAAGTGATGCTATTCAATTCTATTCCCAAGTAAATAACACTCTTGATGGTATGATCCATTCATTATTCGCACTATTTTTTCATGTGGGCCATTGAAATTAAGGATCTAAAGAATAATGTCACTTTTAAAGTTAACGGTAAAAAATTAAAGTCCTATATAGAGTACCAACCACATGAAGATGACACCAGAGGAAATTTGAAACACCCATCACATCTTGATTAGGTTTTTTTTTTGGGATGATTTAACTTTTTGTTATTTTGTTTTATTGATTAAAATTATTTTGATTGTTTCCTACTTTAGTGCATTTGTTTAAAAATTATGCTTTCTTTTATCAATTGTATTTTAGGTCATGAGTATCTCAATGAGACAAATCTTATTCATTAACCTTAACAAACTTCTATATATGAAGCTTGACGTAAGTGGTCTACTCAAAATTTGTAAATCACATCCTGTTTAGAATCTATGACCACTAGTGTTAGTATCCTATTTAGAAAGACAATTCATAGAAATAGAAGGTAGTATATGTGATATCCAATTAGAACTTACGATAAACTCAATAAGGAGATGGTGGTGAGTTAACGTCCTAGTATTTATATTGTTTGTTTTTGTTTTGTTGTTTGCCTTCACATGCATTTTGTTTTTGCTAGATTAATTCTTTTGTTTGGTATGTTGTTATTTCTTACCCTAGTTAAATGGCAGATAATGGTACTCTGTAACCATTAAAGTCAGTTCTAATAATTTTCCCAGTGAATACGTACAATGTGAAATTTCCTAGTTATGGCCATTATTCCAAAAGAAATATGCACCATAATGTCTTCAGCATTTTATATACACTACCATATTTACTAGTTTATTAGAAAACTAGATGAGAGCCTTTCTCGATGTAAAATAAAAGAAAGATGTGAGCCATAGTCACAACTAATAGTATATATCAATTTGTTTTACTATTCTTTTATCATTTAAATTATTGTTTACTAGTGTGATTTATCTCCATTTACTTTTTTTTTTGCTATTTACTTTTGACTCTTGAACTAGGAACTTCACGCGTCATTTTACAAACACACCACTTCATTTACAACCTTGTATCATTATATCTCTCACCAAGATCTTTAAATATGAGTTTTTTTTAAACACTCACAAATTATTTTTGAGATTGTCTCAATGGCAGCAACTTTGAATAGACAATTGAAGAACGTTTGCATGCTTTCTGGCTTTCGTTATGGAAAATACAAAGTGTTTGCTCAGACTATGGATCTTGGTCAAGTACTTGTCTCGAAACTACTTACACTAGAGGAAGTCAAGTGCTTGGTATCATCCCACACCCTATAACCTCTAGAATGGCTCACCAATTGCAAATAAGCTAGTCATCTTAAGTTTGCAGGAGAAAATAACCAAGACGCAAAACCTTAATAATGCTTTAATTTTCTTACCAAGAGATCTTGCAATTGTAGAGGCATAAATTATATTCGCATCTTGGGTCCATTCAAACATTAATAAAAATTCATCAATTTTTTCTAAACTCTACTTCTTTTCTTTCAAAAGTTGAGGACAATATCTCATTCTAGTCGGGGGACAAAATAATTGATAGTTGTGTTGTTGTACTTTTACTAATTTTTTTTTTAATTTTTGAGTCAAAGATGGCCGAATGTGGAGTTTAATTACTCTAGAAATGCATATTCCTAGTCTTGTAGTTTAGTTAAAAAATAAAATAAAATAAAAATAATGAAATAATACAATTTAAGACACTTTTTGTGATCTTTTGATATTGGATGACGTGATGGCTTTTAAATTTTACAATTTATATTATCTTTAGCTTTGAATTATGTTACACCATATTTGCCACTTTGCAAATTGATGTTGGTTAGATGTGTGAATTGAGAAATTGATGAGTGAAATTCATTGAGCTATTTGAAAGAACGTACATGTCAAAATAAGCTCCAAGTGAGTTTTTGAATCTATTATTTATCTTAGAGAGCAACCTTTTTCCATAGCTTACTAGTTTATTATTTTATACATAATCTCTATCTTTTTCTTTTGAGTCGACCAATGAAAAGAATTGTGTGTTGTTACGTCTG
Source organism: Citrus cavaleriei (assembly GCA_030448925.1). Classification (NCBI taxonomy): domain Eukaryota; kingdom Viridiplantae; phylum Streptophyta; class Magnoliopsida; order Sapindales; family Rutaceae; genus Citrus; species Citrus cavaleriei. The sequence continues at coordinate 82,782 of JAUJEN010000116.1, read as the reverse complement.
AAAGTCTATTGAACTAGTAGATATAAAGATTATTTAAATCTTTAACAAATGACAGAAGTTCATGTTTGATCCATTTGAGTCTCTTCTGGCCATCCTCATTGTGAAATATCCATAGTCACCCCTTTTGAACCTATTAAAAAAAAATTATTTGTTAACGTATTATCATATCCTACTTCAATTTAGAGCATTACCATATATTTTATGTTTTCCATCACTTATCCATCATTGAAAAAAAAAAAATAAATATGATAATGAAATAAGAAAAAATAAAAAAGGGAAAAATATATAAAACACATTGCAATTCCCAAAAGATCTCTATTGTTTTTCCAAGCATATATTTTGTTCTTCTTATTATTCCTTCTTTTTTAGCCATTTCTATAGCCCACATTACAAAATAGTAAAAGTTTTTCTTGATAATATGGCCTAAAACATGTGGTGATGCATAAAACTATATACAAATAATATTATTGGTAGATCAAAAAAAGAGAAGATGCAAAATGAGGAAATGCTTTAATGTAAAATGACAAGGCCATTACATCAGAGATTGTGATGAAAAGAAAAAAGGATGAGAAAGAGAGAACAAGGGACGCAGCAGTGACTTCGGATGATTGATATCATATTGCTGACTTGTTGGTGGTTTCAAAAAGCAATATAAGAAGTCAATGGATCCTTAACTCAAGGTGTTCCTTTCATTTGTGTCCTGGTAGAAGTCTCTTTTATGAGTCTGTGGATGGTAGTAGAGTCTTGATGGGAAACAATAATGTGTAAGATTGTTGGTATAGGGTCTCTCAAAATCAGAATGATTGATGGGGTTAGAAGAACTTTATATAATGTGAGGCATGCACCTAGGCTAAAGAGAAATTTATGCTCTTTAGGTATGCTGGATTGTCCAGGATACTTCTTTATGTCTAAAAGTGATAGTTTGAGGATTATTAAAGGGACTGAAATGGTAATGAAAGGTGTAAAGACGATTTGTCTTTATGTGTTAGAAGGGTCACCAGTACCTATGTTAGCTACAATACCTGATGTTCTAAAGTAGATAGAACCAAGTCACGGTATCTTATACTTGGATGCATAAGTGTCAAGGGGATGCAAAGGCTAAGCAAGCAAGGGTTTCTTTGTGGTGATAAGATACATGAGGTAGAGTTCAGTGAAAACAACATTTTTGGAAGAGCACATTGGCCCAAATTCACAAAGGGACTGCACACATCTAAACAAGTTTTGGATTATGTTCATGCTGATTTTTTGGGGCCTTGCTCAGGTCCTTTATTTTAATTAACTGTTGACTTTAATAACTTGTTGCATTATCATGCATGGTAATTGAATATACAACTAATTGATATTATCATTTTTAGTATTTTTTTTAATTCAGTTTATGTCTTAGATTTTTTATCTTTATTTAATTGTTTTCCACTTATTATTATAAATATTATTATTTTGTAAAGTTTTATTCCTGTTATTCATATTTAAATGAGTTCATTAATATCTAGGCATAGCGTGCAAGTGAAAAATATGACATAAAAAAAGTGACATAGAAAATGAAATAATAATAAAACAAAATAACTAGTAAAAGCTAAATTGTATTGAAATATGATTTTTTTTTATATTTGTAATTGTAAGTTGGTGTGACCTTAATCCATTTTTCTACTTGTTTATTTATTTTGTAATGTCATCAAAGGATTTGGATTCATGGACATTAAAATTTGCTAAGAGCACCTTTCATTTTATAAAATATTTTATTACATAAGTGTCCTTAAATCAAATCACATGTAGAAAAATTACTCCCACCTCTTAAATATTAAAATAGAAAATAAAAATGTATTAAAAGACAGATTAAAAATATAAAAAAGAGTAAAATATGCATGTTAAAGTATTGTTTATATTTTAAATAACCCTAATTCGAGATAGACATAAAATAAAAAGGATTTAGATTTGGTGTTTAGCTAAATTTTTATTAGCTTTTGTAAAATACTGTGACATGTGCTTTTTATGAATTTTAATGGTTAAGATTTAGTTTCTCTTAATAGCCTAATGAAAATAATATCGTTTTCTTGGTTTTATTCCCCTTTTTCTTTCAATTTTGTGGTTTTTTTATTTCATGAACGTATGGAAACTATGAAATCATTTTTTTAATCATCCTAGATATTAAGAAATTCCAAATAAATTCTATCTTAAAGACTTTTCAAGCTTTTGCAACCGCTCATACTGAGAATAGCAAACTTTTTTAGAGGTGAAATCAGCGAGGGCTTGGAGTTTGAGTAAGAACATTGCCAGCTCCAACCAAAATGAGAAAGGCCAAGAGAAGCAAATCATTAATTAGCATGTATAGAGACTGAAATAGAACAAAAACTATCAAAAACCTTGGCTAAGCATTGGACTCAAATCCTATATAGGACAAATGGTCCTAATAAAGTAATTATAATCGTTTGATTATTATTAATATTTAACTGAATGCTCTCTCATAAATTGATTCAAAGATATACAATAAATTAGTACTACAATATAACACACACAACATATCATATGCTTATAATAAATTAATTCTTTATTATATTAAAATATAGGATCAATTTCTCAACAATTGATGGTTATAACAAAATTATTCATATGGCAAAAGACAAATAACTATTTAAAAAAATCATTGGCATCCAATAACAAGCTCTAGGGGTATAAGGCGTAATCATTCTCAAGGGAATTAGGATAGATTCTTTAATTGTAAGTTCCAACCAGCCGCCACTATTTGGTGATGTTGCAAAATTGGTACACAATGAAACATATAGTTTACATTCTTGATCAGTACATTGATGCTTGAAATAAGTATGTATTAAGTGCTTGCTACTACAAGGAAGTCAGGATGATGAAACCAAGACTTTTTAACATTTTATATTTTCTAAACTGAAACATAAACAACCTATTGAGAATTAAAAGAGAGGTAAAGAATAACCAACATATGAGGCTCTGCATATATAAATGAATATTGAGAAATGAGGTATAATGACCTTTATGAGGTTGTTGATTTTATTTATGAGTATTTAATAAGTCAGGATGATGAAACCAAGACTTTTTGACATTTTATATTTTCTAAACTGAAACATAAGCAACCTATTGAGAATTAAAAGAGAGGTAAAGAATAACTAACACATGAGGCTCTGCATATATAAATGAATATCGAGAAATGAGGTATATTGGACTTTATGAAGTTGTTGATTCTATTTATGAGTATTGAATAAGTTAGGATGATGAAACAAAGACTTTTTGACATTTTATATTTTCTAAACTAAAACATAAACAACCTATTGAGAATTAAAAGAGAGGTAAAGAATAACAAACACATGAGGCTCTGCATATATAAATGAATATTGAGAAATGAGGTATAATGAATTTTATGAGGTTGTTGATTCTATTTATGAGTATTGAATAAGTCGTAGTGCATTTATTTGCATTAACTATTGACTTTAATATCTTGTTGTGTTCTCATTCATGGTAATTGAAACATACATCTAATCAATTTTATCATTTTTTTTAGTATTACTTTTTGTTGAATTTATCACTTGGTTTTTTTCTCTTTATTTAATGCTTGTTATAAATATTGGTATTTTGTGAAATACTATTCAAATTTAAACGAACTCGTTAATCTCTAGACATAGCGTGCAAGCGAAAAATATAACATCAAAAATAGTGACAAATAAAATGAAATGAAAATAATAAAATAATTAAAGAGCATGGTACTCAAACGTAACCAAAAGAAAACCGTAGATTAACCAAATTTTAAAAAAATCTTGTGAATAGAAAATCTGATCCTCTTCTTCTCTCCATTTCTGCTAAAGAATATATATATATATATATATATAGAAGGAAGAGAAAGCAAGAAGGCGAAAATTAACAGTGTCAATACTTCCATATGCATCAAATTCAAGCATTAAATCGTGCTCCACCACATTGTCTCCTTACAGACTTAGGCTTATTTCCCTTCAGTATCAGCTCAAATATTGATGATTCCATGAATGAGCATTAAAGATGCTTTTATTTTTATTAATTATTAACTTGCACAATTAATTAATTTTGTCATTTTTAGTGTTATTATCTTTATTTAATTTATATGTCATATTTTTTCTCTTTATTTAATCTATTGAAATTATTATCATTATTGTGAAAGCATTATTCCAAAATTTTGGATTTAAATTAAACTCTATGCATAGCGGGCAAAAAGTGACATCACAAAAAAGTGACATAGAAAATAAAATAAAAATAGTAATAAAATAAAATAACTAATAAAAGCCACAATACTGGAATAGAGTCAATAGAAAACCGCAAATTACATATATAGACAAATGACACCTCCTCTAAAATATTAGAGTAGAAGTATTGACAGAAGTTTAGAAATTAGGAAGGGTAAAATATTGGTGTTAAAAGTGTTTTTAAAGTACAAATAATTACACCCTAGTAGCAGATAGATATAGTATACAAGGGTGGGAATGCTTGCATTTAAATTATCTTGTACATTCCATTATTTTGCACACTCATTTATTAATTTTAAAATCAATTATACATTGTACACTTTTTAAAATGTCAAAAAATTTCTCGGTTTTTAGATTAATTACCTTTATTTACTCTCACACAAATGAGAAAACACACTAAAATAATTTCTCCAAATATTCTTTTTATTAAAATTTAATTATTTGGTTAGATAATCAATTTTGCCAATAAACAAATAATGATCGACAACAAAACTGGATGAGCCAACAACTCACATCAAAAGATTTCACCATGCAAAAGATCACAAGAAATAAACATTATAAATCAAACAAATAAATCAATTAAGCAAAAATGGTTATCACTTACATCACATTGCTTTTAGCAGGCTCTTGCTTGCTAGTTGGAAAGACAAAAAAATGGCATGAAAGTAGCATCCGAAAGATTATAATTAAACAATTGTACTTTCTGTGTTGCAAGGCTATGAAAAATTAATACTTTTTGTGTTGTAAACTAGAGATCAAATGGATCACACATACCTCATTGAAATTAAAATCTTCAAACATGTTGAGCTACTCCTCTGTAAATATTTGTTCAAGGGGTTGGGAAGAAAAATTATAGGGGTCAAATGGTAAGAAAAGTTAACAGATATAGATAAATTACATACAACAAATCAATACCATGTAACAAACACAATATATCACATGCTCATAATGGATTAATTCCTTCTTTTATTAAAATATAGCATCAATTTCTTTACAATTGATGGTTATTGCAAAAGTATTCATTTGGCATAAGAGGAAAACTATTTAACAAAATCATGGGTTATAGATGATGGTGTAGTCTTGACTATCATGGTGATACTTATTGTAACATTCTTCTGGTGTAAGTCCAAAGCACTTGTCGCTATCAGGTGATATTGCAGAATTAGATTCTTGGCCGGTACTAGTGCTTGAAACATGTGAGTTTTCAGTGCTTGCAACCAAAAGCAAAGCCAAGATAATGAAACTGAGACTCTTCGACATGTTATAATTTCTAAACTTAATTGTAAACAACTTAATTAAAATTAAAAGGAGGTGATGCATAAGAAATACATGAGGCCCTATATATATGAATGAATATTGAGAAATGCGTTATAGTGGCCTTTATGATGCTTCCATGAATAAGCATTATATAAATCATATTATGTTTACTTTTATTAACTACTGACTTTAATATCTTGTTGCGTTATCATCAATGGTAACCAAAACAAACAACTAATTAATTTTATCATTTTAGTATTATTTTATTCTTTTTTGTTGTTGTTTTTTTTCTCTTTATTTAACCATATTCAAATTATTATTATTGCTATTGTGAAATTATAAATCTGAAAGTCAGTTTTTGCATTATTTTATTTACAATAACTTTTTAGCTATGTCTATATTAGTATATATCTTATATTCAATTTTTAGATTAATATATTTTAGTATTAATAAATTCAATCACGATAATCTGATAACCGCTTAATATTAAAATTTAGTTTCCAATATTTATGTTATTTTATTAATTATAAAAATACGTTTTAGTAGATATATGTAAATTTTTTTAACTATACTTATTGTAATATTTTACTTTTAATATGATATTTATATATTATTTTTATGTAATGTATGTATGTATCTATGTCAGTTTATAGTAAGTATATACTTAGATAATGATCAAAGAATATAATAGTAAAAAGGGGTTCTATGTGAGTGATGGATCTAGAAAAGTAATTTACCGGGGGCTAGAATACATAAGAACAAGATGTAAAAACTAAAATTTTAGGGGTTTTCAGGTTTATGGAGGTTCATTTTTTTCTAATAGATTTAATAAAGGGATTAATTAAATAATAGTAAGACCACCCATATGAGTTATTGTGGGCTTTTAATTAAAGAGTGGACTTTTATAATTCTTATAGTTAAAACTTAATTTTTATGAATTTATGAGTTTATCGGAGGCTGTTTTTATAAATCCAACAAGGAATATTTTTATAGATTTGAAGGGGTCTAATTAGAAACTCAAGTAATTTTCTCTTTAATTTTTAGAATTTATTTTCTAGAGCGAAACTCAAACCCCACTGGTCATGTGCTAGATCTTTAGAACGATCTAATCTATACAAACCAAATATCTTCCTCTCTTTATGTAGTTAAAAATTAATTTTTAAGGGTTTTTTGTGTTTATGAGGACTATTTTTATAAATCCAACAAGGAGTATTTTTGCAGATCTAATGGGTTCTAATTAGAAATTTACCTAATTTTCTCTTTAATTTTTGGAATTTACTTTCTTGAGTGGAGCTCAAACCCACTGATCTGTGCTAGGTCTTAAGGACGAACTAATCTATACAAATCAAATATCACTCCTCCTCACTCGTTCCTCATATCTTTTTTGCGATTTTGTCTATTATTGGCCATATTGAACCATTCAGTCATATTCATTGAGACTTTGAAAATGGTTGTTTATCAAATGGGATAAATGAAAAATCAACTTGGCAGAATTAATTTTTTGTTTTACATATAAGCATGTTATAGAGAAGACTTGACTAGAGAATTGAGTAATAAAAGGCTTTTCCTTGAACTAGTAGAGTTGGCCAAAGCAAATCAAAGGCCCAAAAACAAACTGAGCTGCCGATTAAGTTTTGAATGATTAATAGTTGCTTTCATTATACAAAATACACCTACAACCACTTAATTTAAAAGGCCAACAAAGTGGTGCTGTTGGAGGTTTTTATTGTCTGTAAGGAGTTCTGTAAGAATATGAGAGAATTAACATGTTATTTTGAAAAAAATAATTAATGTTGATCACGAGTGAGAGCTCCCATATTCTGGAAACTCTCAAACGAGAAAGAGCTTTTGATATCCCAATATAATAATAAGTGACTGGCTAATTGTCGTGAGGAAAAGAAAAACAAAGAGATGAATCATGAATTTGAGTTTAATTTTGGAATTTTGATAAATTGATTAAGTAAACATTTAATTTTCTAGTTTAGTAAATAATGTTTTTAAAAAAAATGAATATTCGAAGTACATTGCAGAGTGCAAATAACCTCACTCATTCCTAAATTACCCACATGTTAATTTACCATTAAAAACAATTTTATGATAATTTCTACTCTAGACACCTACTGACTACACTCATTAATAATTTATAAATAAACTAATATTATTTTCATCTTCACAATTTACATCCCAGATTTCTTTTGTCGATCACAAGCGTAGAGATCTCATGGTTTCTATTTTTTCTGATCCAATCTGTAATATTTTTCATGCAATGAAAATCTTGGATATTCTTCTGCTAACTAGCTTTTAGTTATGGCTTAAGTGAAATATTGAAGATAAAAGGTCTAGGGTTTTAAAATTATTTTGGTGGTTGTAGTGAGAAAATAAAAACTACGCTATGGTAATTGATAAGCAACAAAAGCATCAGACAAATCAACAAGAACCAAGGTCACCCAGACAAATATGGCAGTATTGTTGCCTTAGCTAAAGGGTTTACTGAGGACAGATTAAGGAAAGAACGACGCTGGTACACACTTCTAACGGACACAAGAGAAATCAGTGTACATGATTGAAGGAGTCCAACAGCCACAAGCCAATTTTGATATAAAGCGCTCACGTCATGATTCTCGGAAGTTAGTGTAATTGATACAATTTTGAGAACCTTTCATTTGTGCAAGCTTGATTTTGATAATCTGTGTATATAATGTAATGATCGAGCAAATACAAAAACAAGAAAACAAATTGTTTTCAATCAATCCTGTATTTCTTTATGGTATCAGAGCCTATGGCTACAAAAATACAAACTAAGCCCAAACTCTCGATCCAGTCATTCCACCAATGTGCAAGCCTAATTTCCATCAAACTCAACAACAATAATACCTTCTTTGAAGTCGCAAGTCCTGCCACTCATAAGAAGCCTTGATCTAGAGCATCATATCAATGATGCAACAGTTCCACCAAGAAATATTTCTAGATGGAAAAACGGTCAACACTCCTGAATTTACTATTTGGCAAAATAATGATGGAGTACTCATGCCTTGGCTTCGGGGAATGATGAACGAAGATATAATGACCATTATAGTTGGATGCGTTTCCACTAGAGATATTTGGTTATTTGTGGAAGAGCACATGCTTCTGCAACTAAAGAACAATAATTTTCGTTGAAGAATAACTTTTACTCTTTAAAGAAGGGTTCCTTAGAGCTTAAAGAATTCCTTAAGAAATTGAAAGGGCTTTGTGACAAACTTGCGGCAATCGGCAAGCCTATGTTAGATGAAGATCAAGTATTTCAGATGTCACACGCCCTTGGCTCAAAATACTCTGACTCTAAAATGGCAATGTTGATAAAAGCCTCCTTATCCATCAATAAAACAATTTACTTTTGCATCACAGAATCATAAGCAAGTGATAGTAAGTCTAAAGGAGAAAGAAAGTGTGAACCATAACGAGGCCTTTTTTGGCCAGCAAGCTAGAGCAAGAAATCATCATGGGAGAGGCTCAAAAGTGAAACCACCCATGAAGGTTCTAAAACCATGGAGGCTTTCTACACTCATGTAATGCATGTGGTAGCTTGTAGATAGTTCCATGTAATTATTGAGATAGGTAGATAGTTTTAAAGCATCATCTAGACATTTCCTTGTACCCTATAAATAGGAGGGGCCTCATTTGGCTCAACACACACAAGAAATCCAGCACTGACATTACTTAAAAGCACTGTAGGCTTTCCTTGAGTAATAGAGTTCTTTCCTCCCATCTTGAGCAAGTTTGAGTGAATACTCTTTCCCACTTTCGAATCCAGTAACGTTGTGAGTGAGCAAGGTTGACTTAGGACCAAGAGAGTGAGATTTAGCACCTAAGGCCCTGCGATTCAGTGAGGGATCAAGAGGGTCGTGATAGTTGGTATCAAAGCCGTAATCACTCTTGGGGTAATTGCGTCATTTAAAAGGAAGAATGTCGGACCTCACTTATGATGACCAAAGGGGTAGGGACCAAAATCCCAACTTGAAAAAGAGAAAGAACAACAAGGAGAAGTCCGTGGATAGGCTGAACGCCATTGAGAATTGGGTTGTTCGTAGGGAGATTGTTGTCTTTGAGATAAAGGAGCGCCTCGAGATCTTCAAGCAAAAGATGAAAGAGGTTGATAATCTTGAGGGACAAATGGTTGACTTAAGCCAAGACATGATGGTGCAACACTAAAGTCTCAAGAAGTTCCAAGCTGTAGTGATGAACTAAATCGAGGGGCTAAGAGCTCAAGTGGAGGAGCTTTACACGGGTCATAAGGAGACCAAGAGCAATAGGGCACTTTGAAAGAAGGCGGTGGCCAGCGAAGTGCTCACCACTAATGCCGTACCTTTAATAAAGATTGAGGTTCCTGAGACCAAAGAGGTACAAGGGCAAACGAAATGCCCAAGAGATTGACAATTTTCTGTGGTCCATGGAGAGGTACTTCGAAACCACCAATGTTCAAGGCGAGCAAGAAGAGGTAAATATTACGATGGGGTATCTTGAAGATCACGCAACTACTTGGTGGCAATAGAAGCATGCAAAGATTATACGCAGGATGTGTATTATCAACACATGGGACTTGTTCAAGCGCGAGCCAAAGAAGCAATTTTATCCAGGGAGTGTAGCGTAAGAGGCTAACAAAAAGATGAGAGAACTGAAGCATACAGGGTCCATCTCGAGAACATGAACCCAAATGACCTGTTGTTCATCTTTATGGAAGGACTCTAACCATGGGCACAACGGGAGCTTCAATGGTACCAAGTGAATGACACCTCCACTGCCCTCACTGAGGTAGATATACTTGTAGAATTTCGAAATGATGAATCATCTAAGCCAAAGAAGGATGATAAGCCCCAACATAGGAAATGTGGAGGTGCAAATTAAAAGGAGATAAGCTACCACATTATGATGGCTAAGAAAAACTGTCACAAAAGAAGGATGGTTTGAAGGACGGTAAGGAGAAAGTCAAGCGTAAGCATAACTACTACCTTTGTAATGTGGACTATTGGGTGACAAACTGCCTAAAGAAGAAAGCTTTCAACGCCATGTTCAACGAGCTCGAAGAGAAACAACTAAAGGTGCCACCAGCTACAGCCGCCAACATAAGTTGCCTCTGAAATTTTAAGAGCTTATTGGTCCTAAAAAAATTATATTTAGATATTTCTATCAAATGACAAAAATTGGGAATGTAGACAGTGTGCCTTGAGATATATAATTTTTAAATGAAAATTGCTAAAGGGACTAAAGGCTGATAAAATATTAATAAATAATACCTTGTAGTGTTATAGTGTACGTTAATTGACGATGTTATATAGTTCATTTTATTAGTGCTTTGTCACTTTTTTAATCCAAATATCTAAATGAAAAATGCTGAAACGATTTCCTACAAAGTACTACAAAGATGACAATGAGATAAGAAATTGAAACAACATTTATTTATAAAAATAAAAAATTTGCAAACAAAAGGATCTCACTATGTAACCATATATATCATTTTATTGAATTATTATTAGCCGGAGCATCATCATGTTTTTCTTTTATTCAAGGCTTAGTTATATATAATTAATTAAGCAATGGGATCAACAATTAAAGATAAAACACGAGCTTTAGTAATTTCTTGAACACCGTGTCGGTGACCTTCTCCAAATTGGTACATGCATTGAGACATCCTCGCCAAATTCATTGCAATCCCAACAAAAACGTCGGACACGAAATGTGGGTTTCCAAATCGATCACGGTTCATCTTCATCCATGTCTAAGCAATCAAATCTTGTATATGTTCACGAGCCTCTCTCTCTGAGACTCCAGCTTCATGCATGTAACATTGAATTGATTTATGAACATCTCCCCTCTTCAGCTCATCCTAATAATTAATTCAATCAAACTTATTGTCAACAACATTAACAATTAACTAATTATCTAATAATCAGATTGTGAGTACTAAAATTTGTTATGGAGAATATCCTATACTGCTGAGAATAATTCCTCAACTAATAATAAGAATATATTATGTTGTCAGTGGATATGAGATATCTTCCATAACAAATTTAATATTAAAAATGAATTCATTGTACCGATGATTTTCCCAAATCGTCTGCAAGTCGTAGAATTATTGATGACCAACGAATTATGTTGGGATAATCTTTCACGAATTCCAAGCCCTCCGTTGTTATTGGATTTTTGTGTATGCATGGACTAGAATTACTACCAAATCCAAGCATTTTCCATGTACTCGAGTGTTGGTATGTCGCACCACTTGGCCTCCACTAAATATGTTTTATGAGATTTGCCTGAAAGTTTTATTTTTGTATATCGAATTGATTAATATAATATCAAATACAAAAGCATAAATTAAATTAATTAAAGGGAAATAATTTCCAAGCACCTCAAGAATATTATAAATATAATTAGTCACCATAAATTTCTAATAATATCTTGGCACTAACTCAAATTTTAGTTTTATATGAACCAGACATTTTTTTATTAACTCTATTAGCTATCATTAAATAATTTAAGATAAAAGACCAATTTACCCTAAAATGAAAAACACATGGTAAATTGGTGGTGCAAAATAATCTTTTATCTTATATTATTTTAATAGTGACTAACGAAGTTAAGAGAAAAGTGATCGGTTTACATAAAATTAAAACTTGAAATGATGTAGAGATAATACTAGTTATCATAGCAGTTATTTAAACTTTTTGATATTCTTAAGGTGATTGGAGAATAGTATTCCTTAATCAAAATGAAAGGTTTAATCTACTAGTACCGCTTTCTTAAGATAAGAAATGACCATGCCAACTCCTTGATCCCGAAGAGCATCAAAAGCCATTTCATTTATGGAATTATGGAGAGCAAGAAAGCACAACTTCGTATAGTCTGGAAGTTGCTCTATTGTAGTAGCGTCCCCCCTAACAATGTAATACAACTAAATTAAAATAAGAGAGGTGCATAAATTTATAAATTCCTGAGTAATGATCTAGTGAATAATGTGCTCGCTTTATGCTGGGCAATACTATCACATAATTTATATAATTACTTCCTAATTTTAACAATATTCATTAGGAATCAAAAAATTATATCATGTGTCCAAGTGTTTATCATACGATGAGTACTAATCCTCCCCAAATCATTTTCCATACACAATCATACGGATAGAAATGACATTAAATAAAAGTAACCTCTCAACTGCATCCGTGAAAAGTTCAAGTTCGTCCAAAGTCCCATAGACATCATAAACATCATCTATTGTTGTTATTAAGGCATTGATCATTGTAGACATCCGTCTACTATATCCAAAATCCGGTTCGAATATCACCCCCACGGTCCAGAAGAAATTCTCCATTATTCTGTCTCTTGCAAAATTCAACCTCTCCCCAAGTCCTGTTTTCTTCCACCACCTGACCACATAATTAATTAGCATGAAATTAATTGAGTTACATAAATACATGCTCAGTTAGATTTAATCATTCTTGAGTGCGGATCTCCACATTTTCACAAATGCTATTGTGAAGATAGCTCATTATGCAGAAGTGAAGAAGAAGAATCAGCTTGGTGTTAAGCCTTGTAACAAGAATGTCAAGTTACCAGCTGTCATTAGTGCCACGTCAGAAGATCCAAGTCAGCAGCAGTTACCAGCTTAACTAACTTCACAATGCACACTCTGTATTTTGTTATTTTTAGCTGAGTGAGCTTGTGTTTAATAATTAGTTAGTGAGCAATTAGTTAGAGTATGTAAAGCATGTATAAATAGCTACATATTCGAGATTGTTAACGTGTACAAAATATCAGTTCATTAATGAAATAAGAAATTTTCCTCTGTTTTTCTCAGCTGCCAAATAACAGCACTTATCAACTTTTACAATTTCTTCATGGTATCAGAGCCATTCATGGCAACCTCAAGCAATCAAAATACAGTAGCTACAAATCAAACAACTTTTTCTTTCATCACACCAATCAAATTAGATAGATCTAACTACATGCTTTGGAAAAATCAAGTGCTAGCCTCCATTAGAGGAAATCGACTTGAAGGATACATTAATGGAGAAAAGATTGCACCAAATCGATTTATAGCATCATCAAGCTTTGCTGGAGCAACTGCTGGAGCTACTAGATCTTCTCAACAAATCGAGAATCCTGAATACACAGTTTGGAGGTCTCAAGATCAAACATTACTCAGCTAGCTTCTTAGCTCAATAACCGAAGGTATTCTCAGTCTAGTTCACTCATGTAATACTTCATTTGATGTATGGAAAACATTAGAGAAAAGGATTGGTGTATAATCTGAGGGTATAGTTCTTTAACTTATGTATGAGATGAGTGTCTTAAGAAAAGAATTACTAAGTATTGAAGAATATTGCTTAAAAATGAAACAAGTTACAGACAAATTGGCGTGTGCTGGTAGTCCTGTATTAGATAGAGATATGTTGCAACAAATTATCAATGGTTTAGGAGCTGGCTATTTGGATTTAGCTACTTTTATCACAGCAAGCAAGTTGGATTATGATGATGCTTATGCTTTATTACTCACTCATGAAGCCAGACTTGAACAAAGTCAAAGTGAAAAGCACATGTTTAATGCAAACTATGCTAATATGTCTAACTGGAATAATAATAGTATGATGAATGCATACTATACTCAAATAAGAGGTCAAGCTAAGAGAGGAGGATATACAGGAGGTGTCCAGGGAAATTATAATGGTCATTCAGGTGGTAGAAATGGCATGTTTAATGGTAGATGAATATTTTTAAACTCACATCCAAGAGGTTTTCCTGCTGGAACTGGTCATTTTGGTAATCATGGAAGAAATCAAATTATGATGGGAAGTAATAGATTTTGTTCTTCTAGAAGAGGTTCATTTGGAAATACTGGTTTTTTTGGTACTGGTAATTTGCCTTCTTTTGAATCACAAGCATCCAACAATGATGATTCCATGAATACATGTCAGATTTGCTTCAAAGCAGGACATACAGCTGTTGAATGTTGGCACAGATTTGAAGAAAATTACATACCTCAGCCACCAAGACAATTTTAGAGAGAAAAAGGTTCAAAGTCTGCTTACATAGCTAATTATGAACCTGCATACATGCCTTACTATTCAACAAATGATGATCCATGGCCTGTCAATAGTACTGGATTACAAATGTCACATTCTGGACATTCTTGTGTATCTGACTATTCTGGTATACCCTAAGGACCCTGCAGATGAAGGTCGGTAACAAATGGTGCCACTCATCATCTGACCAACAGCATGGGAAATCTGAATATTAGAGATGAGTTTAGAGGTAATGATAAGCTCATTATTGGTAATGGTGAAGGTTTATCAATAACTCATATTGGTGATTCTTATTTTTCATTCAAGAGTTCAAAATCTCAACCTGCAGATTCTCATATTGCACTTAAAGATATTTTGCTTGTTCCCTCTATCACAAAGAACCTAAAAAGCATTTCCAAACTTACCACTGACAATAACATTTCTGTTGAATTTCTTGGATCATTTTGTGTTGTGAAGGATTTGCTGAAGGGACAAGTTCTAATGCAGGGCATTGCTAAGAAAGGATTGTATAAACTGCTGGTCAAACCTATGTCTTCCACCAAGACTTTTGAGTCATCATCTGTTGTGTCTCATAGTCAAGCCAATAAACTTTTGTCAATGTTATCATTATGTCATCTTGCTTCTCATATGCCATCTGTAGAGTTCATAAATAATCCAAACATTTGTTTACAGAATGGTATTGATGTATGTTCTGATAAGCCTAGTAAAATAGCTCTTTTACACAGAAGATTTGGCCACCCAAATTCTCAAAGCTTATTGCATTTACTCAAACTTCATCATGCTGATAAGTTCTCTATGAATATGGTTAAACAAGCAACACAACATTTCTATGAAGCATGTCAGTTGGGTAAAATACACAAATTGCACTTCCCAATTACAGAAATCAAAACCAAATCAGCACTTGAGCTTATACACACTGATCTTTGAGGTCCCTCACCAGTTATTTCAAGAGAATGCTTTAGTTATTATATTAGCTTTGTTGACGATTTCGCTAGATATACTTGGATTTACCCATTGAAATTGAAATAAGAAGCTTTAGAAGTTTTTAAGCTATACAAGTTGCAAGTTGAAAACCTATTCCAAACAACCATTAAGATACTGCAATCTGACTAGAGGGGGGAGAATACAGATCATTCACTGATTTTTTAAATCAGTGTGGCATTTTATTTAGGCACTCTTGTCCACATACTCATCATCAGAATGGCTTAGTTGAGAGAAAGCACAGACAAGTGGTAGAATTGGGTCTTACATTGTTAGCTCAAGCTAAGCTTCATTTGAATTTTTGGTGGGATTCTTTCCATGCTTCAGTTTATCATATCAATAGGTTACCAACTTCAGCTCTTAAAATGTTGACACCATATGAAAAACTTTTCAAACATAAAGCTGATTATAAGATGCTGAAATGTTTTGGTTGTGCTTGCTATCCATACTTGAGAGATTACAATAAGCATAAGTTTGATTATCACACAAGTAAATGCATATTCATTGGTTATAGCCCTGCTCACAAAGGATATAAATGCATGCATCATTCTGATCGTATATACATAGCAAGGCATGTCATATTTGATGAAAATGCATTCCCTTTCTCTTCAGATCCTAATTTCAATTATGAAAGCAAAATACAACCAATATCCAGCTATACTTTGTCTCCTCATCAAGTTTTTCATTTGTCCACTCTTCCTGTTGTGTCAAATCCTTGTGATAGCAGTTTTGAATCCTGTCCTCCAGTATGTTCCAACAACACAGAACTGTTCCCACCAACAGATCACCTCCAAGCAAATGAGGCTACACAACTTCAAATACCAAATCTTAATCCTGCTCTTGAACCTACTCATGATCAAAATTCACCACACACTTCAAATTTTACTCCAATTCTATTACCATCTCAATCTCAAATAACCTCAAACAGTATTCAACCTTTACAAAACAATCACCCCATGATCACAAGAGGAAAAGCAGGTATTTTTAAACAAAAAATGTATACTGCAGTGTTAGTTCACAAAGAGCCAGATTCAGTTGATGAAGCTTTGCAAGATACAAACTAGTTTACAGCTATGAAAAATGAGTATGACGCACTAATCGAAAATAGAACTTGGTTTTTAGTACCAAGAACAGAAAACCAAAAAATTGTTGGGAATAAGTGGGTGTATAGGATAAAGTATAATACTGATGGCAATGTAGCTAAGTATAAGGCTCGGTTGGTGGCAAAATGGTTTCAACAGATTGAGGGTGTGAATTATTTTGATACCTTTAGTCCAGTGGTAAAGCCAGCAACAATTAGAGTAGTTCTTAATCTTGGAGTGATGAATCAGTGGATAGTTAGATAGGTGGATGTCAACAATGCATTCTTAAATGGTGAATTGTCAGAAGAGGTGTTTATGCAGCAACCTGAAGGATTTGTTGATAAAAGCAAACCTAACTATGTTTGCAGATTACACAAAGCATTATATGGTCTTAAGCAAGCTCCTAGAGCTTGGTTTGAAAAGCTCAGAGGATGTCTTCTGCAATGGGGTTTCAGAAATTCCAAATATGATTCTTCTTTTGTTCTTAAGAAGAACTAAATTGTCACTCATTATGGTATTGATATATGTTGATGACATATTAGTTACTGGACCTAACAGTGGAGAATTGGACAGCTTCATTCAACAATTTAATATTGTTTTTGCTTTGAAAGACTTAGGAAGATTGTCTTATTTATTTGGTATAGAAGTGTTGTATGGTCAGGATTGCATTTATTTTTCTCAGAAGAAGTATATAAGAGATTTGCTTGCTGAAGTAGATATGCTTGATTGTAAAAGAGTGATAACACCAATGTGTAGTGGCAAGGACTCAAAGTTACAGGAGATAGTTAAAGAAGAATTGGGTTACTATGTTAAAGATGCTACTCATTATAGAAGCATTGTAGGTGGTCTCCAGTACCTGATCTTGACAATACCATAAATTGCTTATTCTGTTCATAAGCTGAGCCAATATGTATCTGCACCAACTATGCAACATCTTATGGCTTGCAAAAGGGTTCTTAAATATCTAAAGGAGACACAAGATTATGGCTTAAAGTTTGTTAAGGATGGTGATCTGAAAATTACTTCATTCACTGATGCAGATTGGGGAAGTGACTTGGATGATAGGAAATCAATTGGAGCTTACTGTGTGTATCTTGGAAATAATCTGATTTCATGGTCTTCGAAGAAGCAAACAATAGTCATTAAGTCTTCAGCTGAGAGTGAATATAGGGCATTTGCTTTAGCTGTTTCAGAAATAGCTTGGTTAAAATCATTGTTTCTGGAAATGAGAGTATGTTGTGTAGAGAGACCAACAATATGAATACGATAATATGAAACTAGCAAAGAATCATGTATTCCATTCAAGAACTAAACACATTGAGATTGATGTTCATTTTATTCGAGATAAAGTGTTACCGGTGACCCAAAATCATATGTGCAGTGAAGATCGACAGATATCCTAACCAAGCCCTTATCTTCTCCTCGATTCGTAGGGACAAACTCAATGTCTTCCCATGTCCTTTGAGTTTGAGGGGGGCTGTGAAGATAGCTCATTATGCAGAAGTGAAGAAGAAGAATCAGCATGGTGTTAAGCCTTGTAACAAGAATGTCAAGTTACCAGCTGTCATTAGTGCCACGTCAGAAGATCCAAGTCAGCAGCAGTTACCAGCTTAACTAACTTCACAATGGACACTCTGTATCAACTTGCCTAATTGATCATTGATTCATCACTACAAGACTTAGCACAACTCTGACAGTGGCTGGTTTTATCACTGGACTGAAAGTCTCAAAATAGTTCACCCTTGCAATCTGCTGAAAACCCTTTGCCACTAACCTAGCTTTATACTTAGCTAAATTGCCATCAGTGTTGTGTTTAACTCTGTATACCCACTTATTGCCAACTATCTTTTGATCACTTGTTCTTGGAACCAATGACCATGTATTGTTACGAGTTAAAGCATCAAATTCATTTTTCATAGCTGCAAACCAATTTGGATCATGTAATGCCTAATGAACTGTATCTGGTTCCTTGTGTTCAAGAACTGCTGTGTATACTTTGGGTTTAAAGATACCAACTTTACTCCTGGTAATCATTTGGTGTGTGTTTGGTTGAGATGAGGGTTGTTGAATGATTATTGATGTTTGTATATTGGATGAAATAGGTATTGGTTGATTGTTAGGTGAAGCGGATGGAGACGATGTAGGTTGAACAGGTAAAATGTGAGATTGTATAGGTTCTTCTGGTATAGTGTGCTGGGTTGAAGCTGAGTTAACCAAGTGGTCAGAACCACTGCAATTGGAACTTACAGAGTCAGGATTAGTCAAGCTGCCATCAGGAGAAAAAGAAGTTATAGATAGAGTAGTGAGATGATAGACTTGTTGAGGAGTAAGATGAATAGGAGAGCAAAAATTGGATTTCTGTGACTCGTAAATATTTGAGTAAGGAAATGTATTTTCATCAAAAACATGTCTTGCTATGTATACTTTTCCAGAAGGATGAAGACACTTATACCCTTTATGAGATGGACTATATCCAACAAAAATGCATTTATTCGAATGATAGTCAAATTTATGTCTATTATAATCTCTTAAGTAGGGATAACAACAGCAACCAAAACATCTAAGCATGTTATAATCTGGTTTATGATTGAACAATTTCATGGGTGTATCAAAATGAAGAGTGGCGGTAATCTATTAATGTGATACATCATGAAAGGCATCCCACCAAAATTTAAAAGGTAAGTGAGCTTTAGTAAGGTGAGTCCTAGTTCAACATACATGCTTTCTTTCAACTACCCCATTTTGATGATGTGTGTGACAAGGGTGTCTAAATAGGATTTGATTGATTCAAAAGCTAGTGAACGGTCATATTCTCCCCAATCTAAAGATCTTAATGGAGGTATCAAATTGTTTTTCAACTTGCAGTTTTAAGAGTTTGAATACTTCTAAGGCTGCTGACTTTAGTTTCAAAGGAAAAATCTAGGTATACTTACTAAAGTCATCTGCAAAGCTGATATAGTATGAATAACCCTCTTTGGAAGGATGAGGTGAAGGGCCCTAGAGGTTTGTATGTATTAATTCAAGAATTTTGGTTGTTTTGGTTTCAGTAGCAGGAAAATGCAATCTATGTGATTTTCTCATTTGACATTCTTCAGAAATGATTGCAAGTGCTTGTTGTTTTACATTGTGAGAAATATTAATAGACTTGACTTGTTTGAGCAAATGCATTAGTGTATGAAAATTGGGATGGCCAAATCATTTATGCAAAAGAAGAATTTTATTCATTGCTGAATTGCATGAATCAACAGCAGTATGATGACAGATCTTATTATCTGAGACTTTGCTCTAGACAATGGATTGACAATTAAAACTGGAATGACAAACAGATAACATTGACAAAGGCCTATTAGAAATAGTTTGACATAGAAAAGAAGAAGGAAGTGTTTATGCAAATGGCTTTAAAAGCAGCTTGTATAATCCTTTCTCAGCAAGACCTTGCAGAAGAACTTGCCCCCCTCAGTGTATCCTTCACATAACAAACATCACCAGAAAATTCAACTGTCAAGTTATTATCAGTGGTGAGATTCGACATGCTTAGCAAGTTTTTAGTAATTGAAGGAACCAGTAGGATATCTTTGAGTGCTATTTGTGTATGAATAGATTTGGCATTTGAATGTGAGTGTTTATAACAAAGGAAAACATCACCAATATGAGTAATAGCCAAACCTTGACCATTGCCAATGATGAGCTGATCTGACCCTTTGAACTCCTCTCTGACATGCATGTTAGACATGTTGTTGGTCAAGGGATGAGTGGCACCACTATCGAGATACCATCCATCATCAGCTGGTCCTTCAAAATTAGAAACATATACAGCTCCAGGTGTTGTGAAATCTTCTGATGCATAAGGTGAGATGGAGTTTGGAGAGTAATACATTGGTTGTTGACAGTTCATATCAAAAGATTCTTCAAATGGACATGTAGAAAATTGTGGTTCAAAAGCAATCAAGTAGGCAGACTTAGCAGCTCTACCTCTGCCAAAAGGTTTTGGTGAAAGTACAAAATCATCTCCATACCTATGCCAACAAGTATCGGCAGTATGCCCTTGCTTGTGATAAATTTGACATACAGGTAGTGTGCCGTAAGAATTTCCAGTATGCATAGAAGGATTTGCAGGCATTGATCTGTGAGTATGCATTGGTTGTCCTCTTCCATAACTACTGAAATTACTATTTCCTGAAGGAAAACCTCTAGGATAATGTTGAAAGAACATGCCTCTACCAAAATTTGGTCTTCTACCACCACCAAAATTACTATTAACACCACGATATCCACCTCTATATGAACCTCTTTTACTATTACCCCTAATTTGAGAGTAATTTGCATTCATCATGCTATAATTAGCGTTGAACACATCTGTAGCATTCTGAGTTTGTTCTAATCTAGCTTCATGTGTAAGGAGTAAGGCATATGCTTCATCATAATCCATTTTGTTTGCAGTGATAATAGATGCTAAATCCAAATAACCAGATCCTAAGCCATTCAGAATTCTCATTAATATATCCTTTCCAGTTATTGAGTCACCAACACATGCAAGTTTGTCAGCAAGCATTTTCATTTTGCCACATTATTCTTCAATAGACATTGAATCTTTTCTTAAAATATTCATCTCATATCTAAGTTGCATCACTCTAGCCTCAAATTGCACTCCAAATTGTTTTTCAATAGAGGTCCAAACAAACAAGTGTCAACCTAAAATGTAACTTAAAATACCTTCACCAGATAATGTACCATCCAAGAAGGATCTGATCTTGAGCACGCCTTGATGTATTTGGATTCTCACTTTGTTGAAATTTTATCGGACGTTCGGATCGGGAAGATATTAACTTTCGATTTCAAAATATAATGTTCAAGTCGACTCTTATGGATGTGAGAACTTGTTTAGCGCCATAGCAAATAATTGGATCGATCAAGCTTTACAGGAGTAGTGAATGTGAATGAAACATTTAAAGGTTGATTTTGATTAAGAAAATTTGGATTTGAGTGAGTTGTACTTGAGTTCGCCATGATTATTGCTCTAATACCATAAAGGAAATATGAAACGAAGTGTTTGGTTTAAAAGAAAATAACAGAGAAAATAATCTTCTAATTTTCCAGATCTTTTATTTCTTATTAAGAATGATTACATCACTTCTATTTATACTAATTAATCAATAACTAACTAAGAATTAAATCCAGCTAATCATTTGTTCAGTATACACTGTGAGTAAAAACAAACTTTTAATTTGTAATGCTGCTTAACTTCGATAGTTTGATTTGAGTTGACCCAAGCTATGTTTTCTCATGCTCTGCATAATGTGCTTCCTTAACAAGTTGAGATTATTTTCAGAGGAAAAGTATGTAATTTCACTTAAATATTTTTACTTTATTTTCCAATATTAACTGCTAGAAACTGAGAAGAATGCTAAATCGCCGAAAATTTTACGACTATAAGCATTTTTTCTATTGACTGGCAGATCTAAAGGGGCCTAAATGATATGAGATACGTTAAGCTTAATTTACTCTAAGAGAATTGCTACGACATCTTGATTTGTCATCATGAGTTTATTTTGTGAGATGTGAAATACAAAGCTCAGTTAGGAATTGGGTTATATTTGTTGACCATTTCTCACATCGGTTGTGTACGGCTGGTTAATATGCTGTCATGGCAAGTTATTTTAAAAAGTATTAAGTTTTGCAGCTTTATCTGTTTATATTCAGATGTATCTCTATATGCTTGAATGTTGTCTTCCAATTAATATCACTAGTATTCTTTTTAAAAAAAAAATTGAATTTAATCTGTACTGTTTGCCCTATGCTGAATTGCTGATGTCTTCATATTTTAATGACAAGAAGAAGGAAACCACGTACCGATTAAATTCAACATTCTAGGCTAATCTCTGGAAGCATTTAATAAATGGGTGAGTTTTTTTGCAAGGAGGTTCCCTTCTGTATGTATTCTGTAGGGCCATGCAATTAAGAGGTTTGATGTGTTGGGAAAATATGCTCTTTAAAAGCATATGTGTTTATTTAATTGTAATAAAAAAAATTTCTGATTAATAAAACTAATGAGGTATTTTATTCAAATATCTTAATTGCATTAATATTTTGATCAAAGTCCATTTAATCATATTATATGTATTTATGTGATCACCATGTGGATTCACAAAAGACATAAATACAAGTTATCTTATGATTAAATAAATTTAGTTCGCAGTTGATAAATAAAGTTGGGCACTTTATTTAGGTATAGACTGTAATGAATTCATTAAATGATTTATCTTAATCATGTATGAATTTATTGATGTAGTACGACTACATTGAACAGGATCACATATGAAATTTAATTAACTTTGTAATAATTATTAGACTTATTAAATCTCATAGGCATTGATTTTACTGTAATCTTAATATTGAGTTAATTATAATTTCATTATTGTCATTGTTATTCCATTTGAGTTACCAATGGGCACGACACATACTTGTGGTCAAGATTACCCGGTATCTTGGTGGGAGCAATTATGAGTATTAGAGTTATGGATTAACAATATAGAATTTATACAACATATCTCTTGATGGGTTTTCGGCACTTGATCATAGAATTCTCTGGCCAGAGTGTGTCAAACATATTTAGTATGTTGAAAATGATCATTAGAGAAAACCAGTAAGTATCAAGGAACAAGATGTAATTAAATTGATTGGACAGTTGAGATATCGATTTAATTAATGATGTGGTACAAAGGATTGTGCAGTAAAGAAATCAATGTGGCTTGGGACGAATTATTATTCGAGCATACAATTATGGAGGTCAATTCCAATCTTTTAGTGGAGTAGATTTGGAATTAAATAATTAGGCTAGTTTAATTACAGGCCTAATTGTTATAGCCACTATTGTATGTTCCCAAATGATCCCCGGGTTAGCTCATTTAATTGACTGCACCACTACTGGATTAATAAGCAAGATAACTAGCTATTTGGGTCAAAAGCCTAAATATATCATTTAGTGGGAGGCTCCATTTAATTAGCTTGTGTGTAAGGGGCCTTATGTTATTTTACAAGGTGGGTCCAGGCTTATTTTCTCTAAAAGAAAGAGAGAGCAGCCACTTTATACAGATCAGAGAAAAAGATTTTTCTCTCGATTGTTGAAAGAAAAATTTTCTCGTGCTAGTTGCTTTGGTAGTAATAAAGGCGCCCACACGTCAAGTGCAGATCAAACCTGAGTTATAACCTGGAAGATCATTGGTGACAATTCGTGATCTCACAAGCGTGGTGGTGACGGATCGTGATCTAACAGGTGTGGTGGTGACGGATCGTGATCTGGGAGCCTAAATCACTTCAGCGGAAAAAACTAAATCGGATTTTCAAGGTACGATTTCTAGATTACAAATTCTTATATATTATATGAGAGCGATTTTAAAAAGGTTTTATAAAAATTGAAAAAACTGATTTTTCTCTAACATGATGATCATAATTCACTGATTGACTGTCCTTTAAAATTTTGAAACCCGAGTTATACATTTCATTATCTTAAACTTGAACATATGAGATTGCATTGGTTTTGCAGCTACTTCCAAGTTTGTTTCTAAGCACCTTTGATCACATTTTATGTATAAAATTAATGATTCTAAACTTGCAGTGGAGCTTTGCCAAGGGAACCAATGCCTTCTGGTATTACTGCAAGGCTTCCAACCTTGGAGGACCTTGAGGCCTATGCCATTGGACAATGGGAGGTGTGAACTTTACCTGTTATGTTCTTTTATGTTTAAGGATTTTTCATGCCAATCATGCTGACCTCAAGGAGATGCGATGACATAATTAATTACAATTGGTGTATCAATTAAGCTATTATCTTAAATCTTCCAATTCTATTAATCCAGTGTTTCTTGCTGCAACTTATTAGTGTTTAGAGAGCTTGAAGAAGCCAAAAGGCACTAAACAAAAGGTTGCATAATTAAATATGAGATTATGTCATTAAAATTAGGCTCTAGTGGCATTGTTGAGGGAAGATGAAAGAACCTCTCTTCTTATATTAATTTATTGATGTATTTTAAGCCATTAAAGTTTAATTGCTAGCATAATAAAATAAATGAATGCTTCAAAATACTTATAATTAATTATTATTAATGGTTACATATTGTTGGATTTAAATAGAAAGAGGAAGAAACATGTACAAAGAATATCCACTAATATTTTAAATATTTTAGATAATAGAAAATATAAAAAGATGAGATTGAGGGAAGATGAAAGAACCTCTCTTCCTATGTTAATTAGGTGATGTATTTTAAGGCACTAAAGTTTAATTGATAGCATAATAAATTTTGAAGAAGCCAAAAGACACTCAACAAAAGGTTGCATAATTAAATATGAGATTATGGCATTAAAATTAGGCTTTAGTGGCATTGTTGAGGGAAAATGAAAGAACCTCTCTTCCTATGTTAATTAATTCATGTATTTTATGCCACTAAAGTTTAATTGCTAGCATAATAAAATAAATAAATGTTTCAAAAGACTTATAATTAATTATTATTAATGATTACATATTGTTGAATTTAAATAGAAAGAGAAAAAAAGTACAAAGAATATCCACCATGATATATATTAATAAAGTTACTATTTATTAAATGAGTTAAATACAATCAAATTAATTATGAGAAGATGAAAAGTCAAATTTAAAAAAAAAAATCTCTATTTATTAGATAATAGAGAATATACAAAGAAGCAAAATGGTGATGCCACATCACCTCCTCAAGTCCTAGCTTTATATAGATATATAGATATATATATAGATATATAGATATATATATAAATATATATATAGATTTTTAATATTTTGTAATGTAATTATTTTTTAATCTCAACCAATATATTAGATAATGGAGAATAAAAAAAGATGAGAAATAATGATGCCACAAATCTTAAATATTTAATGTTTATGGAGTTTGAAGAAGCCAAAAGACACTAAACAAAAGATTGAATAATTAAATATGGGATTATGATATTAAAATTAGGCTCTAATGGCATTATTGAGGGAAGATGAAAGAATCTTCCTTTCTATATTAATTAATTGATGTATTTTAAGCCACTAAAATTTAATTGTTTGCATAATAAAATAAATGAATGTTTCAAGACTTATAATTAATTATTATTAATGGTTACATATTGTTGAATTTAAATAGAAAGAGGAAAAAGCATGTAACATTTATAATCTAATAATTATTTTCTATTTTAATATTTTATAATGTAATTATTTTTTAATTTCAACCAATTTATTAGATAATTATATATTAACTGATATCTTTATTATTAATATATTTTTTATCTTTATTTTTTTGAGTGTCATATTATGATATATGTACAAAGAATATCTACCAATATTTTAGATAATAGAGAACATAAAAAGATGAGGTTGAGGGAAGATGAAAGAACCTCTGTTTCTATGTTAATTAGGTGATGTATTTTAAGACACTAAAGTTTAATTGATAGCATAATAAATTTTGAAGAAGCCAAAAGACACTTAACAAAAGGTTGCATAATTAAATATGGGATTATGGAATTAAAATTAGGCCTTAGTGGCATTGTTGAGGGAAAATGAAAGAACTTCTCTTCCTATGTTAATTAATTCATGTATTTTAAGCCACTAAAGTTTAATTGGTAGCATAATAAAATAAATAAATGTTTCAAAAGACTTATAATTAATAGAAAGTTTTCCAGCTTGGTCTTTTGATTCAAAGGTAGTATTTTCTGTCACATTTGTAATCGTCAGTTTCTTGTTGCAAATAGTTGAGAATCCTGGTTCTTGCATTTGGTATCATGTTATTTATGTGCCTTATTTGCAGGGATAAAGAAGCCCCAAGGTTAACAGAGAGTGGTTTTCAATTTTTGGTATGTGTGTTAATCACAAGATTTTGGATTCCCTCTTGTTTGAGCTAGTGGAACTTATTTTTCCTATGTTTAAATTTGCAGCTGATGGATACTAATGCACAGCTCTGGTACATCGTTAGAGAATATATCTCCAATTCCCAGGTGTGGCTTCTGATATTCTTTTCAGTGGTTTCTCTGCATCAAAATTCCTGCGCGTCCCTGTCTTTGATTCACTGGTATATTCTCTCTTTGTAAAAACTGAACTGAGTGAAGTATTCAAAGGGCAAAATAACGGATTGACTTATCTTTAAATCTCATTACGTTACCCAATTGTTCATTTTAGAACTTTGATTTTTATATTATGCCCATGTTTATGCGATTAAAGAGTTCATATTTAGATGTATGTATATCTTTTTACTTTTAGAATATTCATGCCTTCTTTGATTTTTATTCTATTTCTTAATAGATTTGTCTAATTACTGCTAACACAAAGTAGAACTAAAAGATTTTCTTCTTTGGTATTTCATTGGACTATTTAATAGAGATAAAAGTTCACCGGCGATCTAATTATATGTGGGATAGCAGGACTCTATGCTTGCTTATGGTCTACAATACCAATAATATATCATATAGCTTTTCTCATTTTCTTGCAGGAACGAGGCATAAATCAAGCAGATCTGATTTCTTTTCTTCTGGAGCTTAGTTTCCATGTGGGAGGTACATATACATTCTATAGCTAAACACATTATTATTCAGTTATTCCATTTATTATTCAAGAAGTATGATAGATTACTGTTTGGCTAATACTTTTGGTTATAACAGAATTTCAAACATTTTTTGGGGTATCATTGTTGCATTGAATATTGTCTTTTGTTCTCTTATTCATTTTTGTAAGCTTATGTCTATCCTAGTATTGCTTTTAACTTCTCAGCATCTTGAGGTCCTTAAAATTTTTATGTCAAGGAATTCTCAAAGTGGTTTGAGATCTCACTTTATTGCTATACTCTTTGCTTCTTCATGTTATAGGCATATAATTTAAATACACTGAGTGAAATACAAAGAAGTATGATCAAAGACTTTGCAGACTTGGGATTGGTCAAACTTCAGCAGGTTGTACTAGTCTGTGCTACAGAAAATGCTGGTTATCTCTTTTAATTTTGTATTACTTTGCTGGAGTTCTCATATGTTTTCCATGGCTATTCAGGGCAAGAAAGAAAGTTGGTTTATACCTACTAAATTAGCTACCAATCTTTCAATGAGCTTAACTGATTCATCAGCACGGAAAGAGGTATGCTGTTTGAGAAGTCATTGACTCTCACTCTGAATAACGAATATGAAAGAATAAGTAAAATAATTGTAATTCCTCTTAATGTCGAATGTTGCAGACAATTGTGTGATTGAATTTTTTTTTAAAATTATAATTTTTTTTTGCAAACTGCATTAATTTTCTATTAGTTTAGGTCAATCTTGTCAAATTATTATTGTCAGAAACCAAAATGAGGTCTCATTTTTACATTCTCTAATTACATAGCTCATTCTACATTTTCTTCTCTTTAGGGGTTTGTTGTAGTGGAAACAAACTTCAGGATGTATGCTTATTCAACATCTAAGCTACACTGTGAAATTTTGCGTCTTTTCTCAAAGTAAGCCAACCATCTGCTTGATAAATTGTTTCTCTTCTAGGTTAAAGTTTTGAATTACATTTTGTTATTGAACTACATTGGTCAGTCCTAATATTGTTATTATTATTATTAAAATATTATTATTATTATAATTATTATTATTATTACCAAATGATAATAATTAACGAAGGGTATTTTAATAAATTGAAATAATTCATTCAAATTTCATGACAAAGTAAACACAATAATAGAAATGAAGTTCATTTCAATTCCGATTCATACTATTTAAGTAAATAATTTATTTTGATTCTTATTCGTGATTCTCATTTCAACCCAATCCTGATTCCAGAGATTAATAAACGCACCATAAATTTTTTGGTGAATGAAATGGGGAATGAAGGTAAGATTTTTAATGGGGTGGAGAAGGGGGCAGGTCTCTCTACCCCCACCCCACCCCACCTCACCTCACCGCCATTCCTAGTGTTAAATGTCTAAATTACTCTTATGATATCGTTAATGCTCATCATTATTATCCGCACCTTAAAGTTGAAGCTGGGGATAATTGGTGCAAGTAATTTTTGAGGACTTGTTCACCTTAAATTTGAATGATTTGGCTTGTTACTTTGTTTACAAGTGGCTTTGCTTTTGATATATCTAAAGACTTATAAGGAATTGAAGTAGTTGAGTAATTTCTCAATTAAGGGTATGATGGTTTCTTCAACCGCCAAGTTTCGACTTTCTTTTTCCGTCTTACACTTCAAGACTAAGCAATCACCTGTTTTCTTGTTCATTTCCAATTATACATTTTTTATTAAAAATTAACTTTGGAATTTTCAGGTTGATTTGGTTTCTCATATCGCGGACAAAGAGTACGTTTACTTTTTTTTTTTAATTGTTCGCTTTTGACTGCGTTGTCAAGACTTATTATTATAATTACCAAGTATTGGAAGCTAAAATGTGTGCAAGTCGGAAATTTTGCTGCCGAAAATCGTAAATTAAAAGACTTTGATGAGCAACTAGTGAGTGCCCGTGAGTAAACCTTGTAAATTGACTGGTGCTAATCATGACTTAAGGGCAATTGTAATTTGTAACCCCAAATGCAGCATGTTATGTGGACAAATTGAGGAAAGAAGCATGAAATATTGGGTAATGTTTTTAATTCTTACTTGGTATATACTACTGATTAATCAAACAGTCATCAAATTATAAGTACCTTAAAGAATAAACAGGCATAGAAGTAGCATTTTGCCTTTCCCTTATGAATGGAATGGATAGGTCAAAACCCTAGTGAGATTTTCCTTCCTGATGACCAATGATTTCCAATGCTTTTGTTTGTGGGGATTTTTATTTTCTTGGCTCAATTGCTTATTGCGTTAATTTTTCCAATTAAATCAATTTTAAAGATAAAAGTTTATTTGGGTAGTTACTTTTAAACCCCACCAAAAAAACTTGAACTCCATGGTTGTCCTTTATGAGATGGTAGCTAGCAGGGAGAGTTTAGAAAATAGAAGAAATTCCGTAGATATGATGAAGCTCATAGGTTCACACCACGAGGTTTTAACATTCCAGAATGCGAGATGGCTCAATTCTTATGCTTGATTTCAATTAGGTCTTGATACCAGTGAGAATCGGTACCACGGAACCGATCATGAGACCTTGAGTTACTTTGAGTTACTCATCTTTTTCTTTCATGGTGCATCTCCTTACGTGTCTTTTTTGGGAAAGTTACTTAATACCGCTTTATTGATTTTCTTCTCAAATTGATATAATGAGCGAGAGCATGATTATGAAGGCAATCAAGAATACATGTTTTTAAGGTTTCCTTCGTTCCATATTATATTCTATATAATAGCCGGGTCATTCAAGCGTTTTAAATAAAGCAGTATGAAAAAAGTAGGGAGCCCGACTTTAGGCTTCTATATGTATATTCTCCTTGCACAGGTGTTGACAAAGACTATAATTTTATTGTTGTTTATCTAAAGCGAAGTCTATAGTTTTAAGTCTCTTGGGATTTGAGGCATTCTTGTACTTTCTTCTTTCAAACTTGGTGCATTATGCCGGTTTGTCGGTGATTAACCACATCTTATCGTTTTGTATTTCCTTTCTTACAAAGGTGAAAGCCTATTTACGTTGCAAGAGCGTGACTCTCAAATCAACAAAAGCTATGATGCAACCTCCAATTCCAAAAGACCTAGATCCTTGGGATTCGGGCTTTTAAGGGCATCGTGGACAAAGAGTATGTACTTATATTATAATTTTTTCTTTTAAATTTTCATTTTTTTGTTGTAAAAAAAGGTCATGGTCGCTTGCATTTAGAAGCTTCTTTGGAAGCAAGTGACCTTGATTGGCAATGTTCCTCTTGTTGCTTTTCAAATTGCCATGTCTTTATAAGAATTCATAGTCTCTATTTATAGTTCCGGCCATTTGAATTAGATGCTTTGTTATTATTCTCTCTTTGTTTCTCTTACGGTTTTCGATTCCATTTTGATCTTGTTACGATTTTAGTTTGAATTGACTTAGAACTAATTAATAATAATTCACCAAATTGTTTTGTTTAATAGAGGAACACCATTCTGAAGTCTTGTCTGGTTGTTCCTATGACCACCCGCCGAGCTGCTTAAAGATTTTCCCTGATATTACTCCCCGAAAGTTTTTAAACTTTTGATGAAAATAATCAAAAGTTTTAAACTAAATTGGCTGAGCTAGTATTAAAGAGATTCGCAATAATGTATATGAAAATGACGAACATTATAAGTAGCGGATGAAAGTCTTTCATGACAAGAATATTATGAGAAAATCTTTTACACCAGGTTAGAAAGTGATGCTATTCAATTCTCGCTTACATCTATTCCCAAGTAAATAACACTCTTGATGGTATGATCCATTAATTATTCACACTATTTTTTCATGTGGGCCATTGAAATTAAGGATCTAAAGAATAATGTCACTTTTAAAGTTAACGGTAAAAAATTAAAGTCCTATATAGAGTACCAACCACATGAAGATGACACCAGAGGAAATTTGAAAGACCCACCACATCTTGATTAGGCTTTTTTTTGGGATGATTTAACTTTTTGTTATTTTGTTTTATTGATTAAAATTATTTTGATTGTTTCCTACTTTAGTGCATTTGTTTAAAAATTATGCTTTCTTTTATCAATTGTATTTTAGGTCATGAGTATCTCAATGAGACAAATCTTATTCATTAACCTTAACAAACTTCTATATATGAAGCTTGACGTAAGTGGTCTGCTCAAAATTTGTAAATCACATCCTGTTTAGGATCTATGACCACTAGTGTTAGTATCCTATTTAGAAAGACAATTCATAGAAATAGAAGGTAGTATATGTGATATCCAATTAGAACTTACGATAAACTCAATAAGGAGATGGTGGTGAGTTAACGTCCTAGTATTTATATTGTTTGTTTTTGTTTTGTTGTTTGCCTTCACATGCATTTTTTTTTTGCTAGATTAATTCTTTTGTTTGGTATGTTGTTATTTCTTACCCTAGTTAAATGGCAGATAATGGTACTCTGTAACCATTAAATTCAGTTCTAATAATTTTCCATAATAACTGACATTTCCAAGCCAAGGTATAAATAAGAATACAATTCTTGTAAAACTTCATAAGTGATTTCCCTCTCTCCCTTAGAATGCAATCCTCACGATCTTTAAAACTTGATCCAAACTCTTACAATTACTTATGAGAAATATCGTTCTTGTTCACATCCCTTGGTTAATTGAAACCAAAGTATGATTAAGAAGGGAGTTACCTCTCAAATTTGTTGCTTACATGTCTGGCTACAGGAAAGGAAATTATTCAAGAAAATGAAGAGCTAGACGGCTCCAAGTTTCTTATCATAAGTGTGCTCGAACAAACTATAATGAAAGTTCTAGTATATGTTTAGGAATGATGACCTATATTAGGGAAGAAAATATTCAATTTATTAGGGATGACTTGAATAAAAAGTCATTAGATGACATCCTTTCGACCCTTAAAACGCATCCCAGTGAATACGTACAATGTGAAATTTCCTAGTTATGGCCATTATTCCAAAAGAAATATGCACCATAATGTCTTCACCATTTTATATACACTACCCTATTTACTAGTTTATCAGAAAACTGGATGAGAGCCTTTCTCGATGTAAAATAAAAGAAAGATATGAGCCATAGTCAGAACTAATAGTATATATCAATTTGTTTTACTATTCTTTTATCACTTAAATTATTGTTTACTAGTGTGATTTATCTCCATTTACTTTTTTTTTTGCTATTTACTTTTGACTCTTGAACTAGGAACTTCACGCGTCATTTGACAAACACACCACTTCATTTACAACCTTGTATCATTATGTCTCTCACCAAGATCTTTAAATATGAGTTTTTTTTAAACACTCACAAATTATTTTTGAGATTGTCTCAATGACAGCAACTTTGAATAGACAATTGAAGAACGTTTGCATGTTTTCTGGCTTTCGTTATGGAAAATACAAAGTGTTTGCTCAAGCAGCTATGGATCTTGGTCAAGTACTTGTCTCAGAAACTACTTACACTAGAGGAAGTCAAGTGCTTGGTATCATTCTACACCCCTATAACCTCTGGAATGCCTGCCCGGCTCACCAATTGCAAATAAGCTAGTCATCTTAAGTTTGCAGGAGAAAATAACCAAGACGCGAAACCTTAATAATGCTTTAATTTTCTTACCAAGAGATCTTGCAATTGTAGAGGCATAAATTATATTCGCATCTTGGGCCCATTCAAACATTAATAAAAATTCATCAGTTTTTTCTAAACTCTACTTCTTTTCTTTCAAAAGTTGAGGACAATATCTCATTTTAGTCGGGGGACAAAATAATTGATAGTTGTGGAATAATTGATAATTGTGTTATTGTACTTTTACTAATTTTTTTTTTAATTTTTGAGTCAAAGATGGCCGAATGTGGAGTTTAATTACTCTAGAAATGCATATGTTACACCATATTTGCCACTTTGCAAATTGATGTTGGTTAGATGTGTGAATTGAGAAATTGATGAGTGAAATTCATTGAGCTATTTGAAAGAACGTACATGATGGGTGTCGAAGCCAACAAAAATAAATTCCTACTCTAAATAAATTGTGTATAGTGATTGAGCAGGGTCGTGTCCACAGAGACCGGTAATTATTTAAATCCTTTTGAAACGTAAAACATAAAATGGGGGTTTTGTTGACAATAATAAAAATCAAATTAAAATAAAAAGAATGCAAATTAAAGTTGTAATTCAAATTGGAGAAAGCTCTGGTTGAAGGAATTAACTCAGCTTGATTCGACTACTGATCATTGATTCAAATATAGATTATTATTACTTATGAATAGACCGGTTATAGCTATTGAGACCCTCTAATAGCCAATCTCTCCTTAACTAGATAAATACCGTTGGATATTTCCTAATCAATAGACAACCCTAGATACGATCATAGGATTTAATCAATTGACTGAAAAAGAGAGACCCAAATCCTAATCAACACATATGATGATTCATTTAAATTAGATTGTTTATTCTCACAACACAACTCTCTGCTATGTTATTTGTCACAAACATTAAATTCTTCATACGATGAATCCTTTAATTGACAATAGATTAAGTTGATAATTAAATAGTGGCCAATTACCTAATTAACAAACATAATCATGAAAATAATTCAGAGAATAAACAAATACCCAAAAAGCAATAAAACAATTAAAGCACAAGAAAAATCTCACAGTAGTGATGAATCAAAGCTTCATTATCCTTCAACCAGAAAATAAGTTTAGTTCTTCATAGAGAGAAGAGAAAAATTAGATCTAGGGTTTCTTTCTTTTTCTCCAATCCAAATCCTTCACAATAGATTCCTCCCTTAAATACTCTCTCTCTCTTCTCTTTTAGAATTCTATTTAAAATAAAATACTAATATCTGAAATATTAAATTCGTAATTACAAAAATAACCAAAAATACAAAACACGTTAAACTAACACCTGGTCCATGATTAACCACGCCTTATCAACAAAGTTCTTCTGACGCTCATAATTTCTCCAAGAGAACAATCATCCTTAAACATCATCTTATAGCTCAATTTTATCACCAATCAATAGAATTGCACCTACAAAAGTAAAACACAAGTAAATCACTATTATTAAGTGCAAAACATCGATATTAAGATAAGTAAACAATGCAAAACTAGTGCATAAATTGCACTCTAACAGTACATGTCAAAATAAGCTCCAAGTAAGTTTTTTAATCTATTATTTATCTTAGAGAGCAACCTTTTTCCATAGCTTACTAGTTTATTATTTTATACATAATCTCTATCTTTTTTCTTTTGAGTCGACCAATGATAATATGGCCTAAAACATGTGGTGATGCATAAAACTATATACAAATAATATTATTGGTAGATCAAAAAAAGAGAAGATGCAAAATGAGGAAATGCTTTAATGTAAAATGACAAGGCCATTACATCAAAGATTGTGATGAAAAGAAAAAAAGATGAGAAAGAGAGAACAAGGGACGCAGCAGTGGCTTCGGATGATTGATATCATATTGCTGACTTGTTGGTGGTTTCAAATAGCAATATAAGAAGTCAATGGATCCTTAACTCAAGGTGTTCCTTTCATTTGTGTCCTGGTAGAAGTCTCTTTTATGAGTCTGCGGATGGTAGTAGAGTCTTGATGGGAAACAACAATGTGTAAGATTGTTGGTATAGGGTCTATCAAAATCAGAATGATTGATGGGATTAGAAGAACTTTATATAATGTGAGGCATGCACCTAGGCTAAAGAGAAATTTATGCTCTTTAGGTATGCTGGATTGTCCAGGATATTTCTTTATGTCTAAAAATGATAGTTTGAGGATTATTAAAGGGACTGAAATGGTAATGAAAGGTGTAAAGACAATTTGTCTTTATGTGTTAGAAGGGTCACCAGTACCTATGTTAGCTACAATACCTGATGTTCTAAAGTAGATAGAACCAAGTCACGGTATCTTATACTTGGATGCATAAGTGTCAAGGGGATGCAAAAGCTAAGCAAGCAAGGGTTTCTTTGTGGTGATAAGATACATGACGTAGAGTTCAGTGAAAACAACATTTTTGGAAGAGCACATTGGTCCAAATTCACAAAGGAACTGCACACATCTAAACAAGTTTTGGATTATGTTCATGCTGATTTTTTGGGGCCTTGCTCAGGTCCTTTATTTTAATTAACTGTTGACTTTAATAACTTGTTGCATTATCATGCATGGTAATTGAATATACAACTAATTGATATTATCATTTTTAGTATTTTTTTTTAATTCAGTTTATGTCTTAGATTTTTTATCTTTATTTAATTGTTTTCCACTTATTATTATAAATATTATTATTTTGTAAAGTTTTATTCCTGTTATTCATATTTAAATGAGTTCATTAATATCTAGGCATAGCGTGCAAGTGAAAAATATGACATAAAAAAAAGTGACATAGAAAATGAAATAATAATAAAACAAAATAACTAGTAAAAGCTAAATTGTATTGAAATATGATTTTTTTTAAATGGTCCTAATAAAGTAATTATAATCGTTTGATTATTATTAATATTTAACTGAATGCTCTCTCATAAATTGATTCAAAGATATACAATAAATTAGTACTACAATATAACACACACAACATATCATATGCTTATAATAAATTAATTCTTTATTATATTAAAATATAGGATCAATTTCTCAACAATTGATGGTTATAACAAAATTATTCATATGGCAAAAGACAAATAACTATTTTAAAAAATCATTGGCATCCAATAACAAGCTCTAGGGGAATAAGGCGTAATCATTCTCAAGGGAGTTAGGATAGATTCTTTAATTGTAAGTTCCAAGCAGCCGCCACTATTTGGTGATGTTGCAAAATTAGTACACAATGAAACATATAGTTTACATTCTTGATCAGTACATTGGTGCTTGAAATAAGTATGTATTAAGTGCTTGCTACTACAAGGAAGTCAGGATGATGAAATCAAGACTTTTTGACATTTTATATTTTCTAAACTGAAACATAAACAACCTATTGAGAATTAAAAGAGAGGTAAAGAATAACAAACATATGAGGCTCTGCATATATAAATGAATATTGAGAAATGAGGTATAATGACCTTTATGAGGTTGTTGATTCTATTTTTGAGTATTTAATAAGTCAGGATGATGAAACCAAGACTTTTTGACATTTTATATTTTCTAAACTGAAACATAAATAACCTATTGAGAATTAAAAGAGAGGTGAAGAATAACTAACACATGAGGCTCTGCATATATAAATGAATATCGAGAATTGAGGTATAATGGACTTTATGAAGTTGTTGATTCTATTTATGAGTAGTGAATAAGTTAGGATGATGAAACCAAGACTTTTTGACATTTTATACTTTCTAAACTGAAACATAAACAACCTATTGAGAATTAAAAGAGAGGTAAAGAATAACAAACACATGAGGCTCTGCATATATAAATGAATATTGAGAAATGAGGTATAATGAATTTTATGAGGTTGTTGATTCTATTTATGAGTATTGAATAAGTCGTAGTGCATTTATTTGCATTAACTATTGACTTTAATATCTTGTTGTGTTCTCATTCATGGTAATTGAAACATACATCTAATCAATTTTATCATTTTTTTAGTATTACTTTTTGTTGAATTTATCACGTGGTTTTTTTTCTCTTTATTTAATGCTTGTTATAAATATTGGGATTTTGGTTTTTTTTCTCTTTATTTAATGCTTGTTATAAATATTGGGATTTTGTGAAATACTATTCAAATTTAAACGAACTCGTTAATCTCTAGACATAGCGTGCAAGCGAAAAATATAACATAAAAAATAGTGACACATAAAATGAAATGAAAATAATAAAATAATTAAAGAGCATGGTAACCAAAAGAAAACTGTAGATTAACCAAATTTTAAAAAAATATTGTGAATACAAAATCCGATCCTCTTCTTCTCTCCATTTCTGCTAAAGAATATATATATATATATATATAGAAGGAAGAGAAAGCAACAAGGCGAAAATTAACAGTGTCAATACTTCCATCTGCATCAAATTCAAGCATTAAATCGTGCTCCACCACATTGTCTCCTTACAGACTTAGGCTTATTTCCCTTCAGTATCAGCTCAAATATTGATGATTCCATGAATGAGCATTAAAGATGCTTTTATTTTTATTAATTATTAACTTGCACAATTAATTAATTTTGTCATTTTTAGTGTTATTATCTTTATTTAATTTATATGTCAGATTTTTTCTCTTTATTTAATCTATTGAAATTATTATCATTATTGTGAAAGCATTATTCCAAATTTTTGGATTTAAATTAAACTCTATGCATAGCGGGCAAAAAGTGACATCACAAAAAAGTGACATAGAAAATAAAATAAAAATAGTAATAAAATAAAATAACTAATAAAAACCACAATACTGGAATAGAGTCAATAGAAAACCGCAAATTACATATATAGACAAATGACACCTCCTCTAAAATATTAGAGTAGAAGTATTTGAAGTTTAGAAATTAGGAAGGGTAAAATATTGGTGTTAAAAGTGTTTTTAAAGTACAGATAATTACACCCTAGTAGCAGATAGATATAGTATACAAGGGTGGGAATGCTTGCACATTTAAATTATCTTGTACATTCCATTATTTTGCACACTCATTTATTAATTTTAAAATTAATTATACATTGTACACTTTTTAAAATGTCAAAAAATTTCTCGCTTTTTAGATTAATTACCTTTATTTACTCTCACACTCATGAGAAAACACACTAAAATAATTTCTCCAAATATTCGTTTTATTAAAATTTAATTATTTGGTTAGATAATCAATTTTGCCAATAAACAAATAATGATCGACAACAAAACTGGATGAGCCAACAACTCGCATCAAAAGATTTCACCATTCAAAAGATCACAAGAAATAAACATTATAAATCAAATAAATAAATCAATTAAGCAAAAATGGTTATCCCTTACATCACATTGCTTTTAGCAGGCTCTTGCTTGCTAGTTGGAAAGACAAAAAAAGGGCATGAAAGTAGCATCCGAAAGATTATAATTAAACAATTGTACTTTCTGTGTTACAAGGCTATGAAAAATTAATACTTTTTGTGTTGTAAACTAGAGATCAAATGGATCACACATACCTCATTGAAATTAAAATCTTCAAACATGTTGAGCTACTCCTCTGTAAATATTTGTTCAAGGGGTTGGGAAGAAAAATTATAGGGGTCAAATGGTAAGAAAAGTTAACAGATATAGATAAATTACATACAACAAATCAATACCATGTAACAAACACAATATATCACATGCTCATAATGGATTAATTCCTTCTTTTATTAAAATATAACATCAATTTCTTTACAATTGATGGTTATTGCAAAAGTATTCATTTGGCATAAGAGGAAAACTATTTAACAAAATCATGGGTTATAGATGATGGTGTAGTCTTGACTATCATGGTGATACTTATTGTAACATTCTTCTGGTGTAAGTCCAAAGCACTTGTCGCTATCGGTGATATTAATTAGATTCTTGGCTGGTACTAGTGCTTGAAACATGTGAGTTTTCTTGCAACCAAAAGCAAAGCCAAGATAATGGCGAGACTCTTGACATGTTATAATTTCTAAACTTAATTGTAAACAACTTAATTAAAATTAAAAGGAGGTGATGCATAAGAAATACATGAGGCCCTATATATATGAATGAATATTGAGAAATGCGTTATAGTGGCCTTTATGATGCTTCCATGAATAAGCCTTATATAAATCATATTATGTTTACTTTTATTAACTACTGACTTTAATATCTTGTTGCGTTATCATCAATGGTAACCAAAACAAACAACTAATTAATTTTATCATTTTAGTATTATTTTATTCTTTTTTGTTGTTGTTTTTTTTCTCTTTATTTAACCATATTCAAATTATTATTATTGCTATTGTGAATCTGAAAGTCAGTTTTTGCATTATTTTATTTACAATAACTTTTTAGCTATGTCTATATTAGTATATATCTTATATTCAATTTTTAAATTAATGTATTTTAGTATTAATAAATTCAATCACGATAATTTGATAACCGCTTAATATTAAAATTTAGTTTCCAATATTTATGTTATTTTATTAATTATAAAAATACTTTTTAGTAGATATATGTAAATTTTTTTAACTATACTTATTGTAATTTTTTACATTTAATATGATATTTATAGATTATTTTTATGTAATGTATGTATGTATCTATGTCAGTTTACAGTAAGTATATACTTAGATAATGA
This sequence comes from Citrus cavaleriei, assembly GCA_030448925.1. Lineage (NCBI taxonomy): Eukaryota > Viridiplantae > Streptophyta > Magnoliopsida > Sapindales > Rutaceae > Citrus > Citrus cavaleriei. The sequence continues at coordinate 43,371 of JAUJEN010000116.1, read as the reverse complement.
TCAAAGAATATAATAGTAAAAAGGGGTTCTATGTGAGTGATCGATCTAGAAAAGTAATTTACCGGGGGCTAGAATACATAAGAACAAGATGTAAAAACTAAAATTTTAGGGGTTTTCAGGTTTATGGAGGTTCATTTTTTTCTAATAGATTTAATAAAGGGATTAATTAAATAATAGTAAGACCACCCATATGAGTTATTGTGGGCTTTTAATTAAAGAGTGGACTTTTATAATTCTTATAGTTAAAATTTAATTTTTATGAATTTATGAGTTTATGGGAGGCTGTTTTTATAAATCCAACAGGGAATATTTTTATAGATTTGAAGGGGTCTAATTAGAAACTCAAGTAATTTTCTCTTTAATTTTTAGAATTTATTTTCTAGAGAGAAACTCAAACCCCTTGGTCATGTGCTAGATCTTTAGACGATCTAATCTATACAAACCAAATATCTTCCTCTCTTTATGTAGTTAAAAATTAATTTTTAAGGGTTTTTTGTGTTTATGAGGACTATTTTTATAAATCCAACAAGGAGTATTTTTGCAGATCTAATGGGTTCTAATTAGAAATTTACCTAATTTTCTCTTTAATTTTTGGAATTTACTTTCTTGAGCGGAGCTCAAACCCACTGATCTGTGCTAGGTCTTAAGGACGAACTAATCTATACAAATCAAATATCACTCCTCCTCACTCGTTCCTCATATCTTTTTTGTGATTTTGTCTATTATTGGCCATACTGAACCATTCAGTCATATTCATTGAGACTTTGAAAATGGTTGTTTATCTAATGGGATAAATGAAAAATCAACTTGGCAGAATTAATTTTTTGTTTTACATATAAGCATCAAAGCATGTTATAGAGAAGACTTGACTAGAGAATTGAGTAATAAAAGGGCTTTTCCTTGAACTAGTAGAGTTGGCCAAAGCAAATCAAAGGCCCAAAAACAAACTGAGCTGCCGATTAAGTTTTTAATGATTAATAGTTGATTTCATTATACAAAATACACCTACAACCACTTAATTTAAAAGGCCAACAGAGTGGTGTTGTTGGAGGTTTTTATTGTCTGTAAGGAGTTCTGTAAGAATATTAGAGAATTAACATGTTATTTTGAAAAAAATAATTAATGTTGATCACGAGTGAGAGCTCCCATATTCTGGAAACTCTCAAACGAGAAAGAGCTTTTGATATCCCAATATAATAATAAGTGACTAGCTAATTGTCGTGAGGAAAAGAAAAACAAAGAGATGAATCATGAATTTGAGTTTAATTTTGGAATTTTGATAAATTGATTAAGTAAACATTTAATTTTCTAGTTTAGTAAATAATGTTTTAAAAAAAAATGAATATTCGAAGTACATTGCAGAGTGCAAATAACCTCACTCATTCCTAAATTACCCACATGTTAATTTACCATTAAAAACAATTTTATGATAATTTCTACTCTAGACACTTACTGACTACACTCATTAATAATTTATAAATAAACTAATATTATTTTCATCTTAACAATTTACATCCCATATTTCTTTTGTCGATCACAAGCGTAGAGATCTCATGGTTTTTATTTTTTTTGATCCAATCTGTAATATTTTTCATGCAATGAAAATCTTGGATATTCTTCTGTTAACTAGCTTTTAGTTATGGCTTAAGTGAAATATTGAAGATAAAAGGTCTAGGGTTTTAAAATTATTTTGGTGGTTGTAGTGAGAAAATAAAAACTACGCTATGGTAATTGATAAGCAACAAAAGCATCAGACAAATCAACAAGAACCAAGGTCACCAGTTGTGACAAATATGGCAGTATTGTTGCCTTAGCTAAAGGGTTTACTGAGGACAGATTAAGGAAAGAAACGTATTTGGTACACACGGACACAAGAGAAATCAGTGTACATGATTGAAGGAGTCCAACAGCCACAAGCCAATTTTGATATAAAGCGCTCACGTCATGATTCTCGGAAGTTAGTGTAATTGATACAATTTTGAGAACCTTTCATTTGTGCAAGCTTGATTTTGATAATCTGTGTATATAATGTAATGATCGAGCAAATACAAAAACAAGAAAACAAATTGTTTTCAATCAATCCTGTATTTCTTTATGGTATCAGAGCCTATGGCTACAAAAATACAAACTAAGCCCAAACTCTCGATCCAGTCATTCCACCAATGTGCAAGCCTAATTTCCATCAAACTCAACAACAATAATACCTTCTTTGAAGTCAAGCCCTTTCATAAGAAGCCTTGATCTAAACATCATATCAATGATGCAGTTCCTGAAATATTTCTAGATGGAAAAAAGGTCAACAATCCTGAATTTACTATTTGGCAAAATAATGATGGATTACTCATGCCTTGGCTTCGGGGAATGATGAACGAAGATATAATGACCATTATAGTTGGATGCGTTTCCACTAGAGATATTTGGTTATTTGTGGAAGAGCACATGCTTCTGCAACTAAAGAACAATAATTTTCGTTGAAGAATAACTTTTACTCTTTAAAGAAGAATTCCTTACAGCTTAAAGAATTCCATAAGAAATTGAAAGGGCTTTGTGACAAACTTGCGGCAATCGGCAAGCCTATGTTAGATGAAGATCAAGTATTTGGATGTCCTTGGCTCAAAATACTCTGACTCTAAAATAGCAATGTTGATAAAAGCCTCCTTATCCATCAATAAAACAATTTACTTTTGCATCACAGAATCATAAGCAAGTGATAGTAAGTCTAAAGGAGAAAGAAAGTGTGAACCATAACGAGGCCTTTTTTGGCTGAAACAAGAAATCATCATGGGAGAGGCTCAAAAGTGAAACCACCCATGAAGGTTCTAAAACCATGGAGGCTTTCTACACTCATGTAATGCATGTGGTAGCTTGTAGATAGTTCCATGTAATTATTGAGATAGGTAGATAGTTTTAAAGCATCATCTAGACATTTCCTTGTACCCTATAAATAGGAGGGGCCTCATTTGGCTCAACACACACAAGAAATCCAGCACTGACATTACTTAAAAGCACTGTAGGCTTTCCTTGAGTAATAGAGTTCTTTCCTCCCATCTTGAGCAAGTTTGAGTGAATACTCTTTCCCACTTTCGAATCCAGTAACGTTGTGAGTGAGCAAGGTTGACTTAGGACCAAGAGAGTGAGATTTAGCACCGAAGGCCCTGCGATTCAGTGAGGGATCAAGAGGGTCGTGATAGTTGGTATCAAAGCCGTAATCACTCTTGGGGTAATTGCGTCATTTAAAAGGAAGAATGTCAGACCTCACTTATGATGACCAAAGGGGTAGGGACCAAAATCCCAACTTGAAAAAGAGAAAGAACAACAAGGAGAAGTGGTGGATTTGACGCCATTGAGAATTGGGTTGTTCGTAGGGAGATTGTTGTCTTTGAGATAAAGGAGCGCCTCGAGATCTTCAAGCAAAAGATGAAAGAGGTTGATAATCTTGAGGGACAAATGGTTGACTTAAGCCAAGACATGATGGTGCAACACTAAAGTCTCAAGAAGTTCCAAGCTGTAGTGATGAACTAAATCGAGGGGCTAAGAGCTCAAGTGGAGGAGCTTTACACGGGTCATAAGGAGACCAAGAGCAATAGGGCACTTTGAAAGAAGGCGGTGGCCAGCGAAGTGCTCACCACTAATGCCGTACCTTTAATAAAGATTGAGGTTCACGAGACGAAAAGAGGGCAAGCGAAATGCCCGAGATTGACAATTTTTGTGGTCCATGGAGGTACTTGAAACCACCAATGTTGAAGAAGAGGTAAATATTACGATGGGGTATCTTGAAGATCACGCAACTACTTGGTGGCAATAGAAGCATGCAAAGATTATCGCAGGATGTGTATTATCAACACATGGGACTTGTTCGCGAGCCAAAAGCAATTTTATCCGGGGTGTAGCGTGAAGAGGCTAACAAAAGATGAAGGCTGAAGCATACATGGTCCGTCTGAGAACATGAACCCAAATGACTTGTTGTTCATCTTTATGGAAGGACTCTAACCATGGAGCTTGATGGTACCAAGTGAATGACACCTCCCTTTGAGGTAGATATACTTGTAGAATTTCGAAATGATGAATCATCCAAGCCAAAGAAGGATGATAAGCTGACATAGGAAATGTGGAGGTGCAAATTAAAGGAGATAAGCTACCACATTATGATGGCTAAGAAAAACTGTCACAAAAGAAGGATGGTTTGAAGGACGGTAAGGAGAAAGTCAAGCGTAAGCATAACTACTACCTTTGTAATGTGGACTATTGGGTGACAAACTGCCTAAAGAAGAAAGCTTTCAACGCCCTGTTCAACGAGCTCGAAGAGAAACAACTAAAGGTGCCACCATTCAACATAAGTTGCCTCTGAAATTTTAAGAGCTTATTGGTCCTAAAAAAATTATATTTAGATATTTCTATCAAATGACAAAAATTCGGTATGTAGACAGTGTGCCTGAGATATATAATTTTTAAATGAAAATTGCTAAAGCGACTAAAGGCTGATAAAATGTTAATAAATAATGCCTTGTAGTGTTATAGTGTACGTTAATTGACGATGTTATATAATTTATTTTATTAGTGCTTTGTCACTTTTTTCATCAAAATATATAAATGAAAAATGCTGAAACGATTTCCTAAAAAGTACTAAAAATATGAAAGTGAGATAGTAAATTGAAACAACATTTATTTATAAAAATAAAAATTTGCAAACAAAAGGATCTCACTATGTAACCATATATATCATTTTATTGAATTATTATTAGCATCATCATGTTTTTCTTTTATTCAAAGGCTTAGTTATATATAATTAATTAAGCAATGGGATCAACAATTAAAAGATAAAACACGAGCTTTAGTAATTTCTTGAACACCGTGTCCGTGACCTTCTCCAAATTGGTACATGCATTGAGACATCCTCGCCAAATTCATTGCAATCCCAACAAAAGCGTCGGACCACGAAATGTGGGTTTCAAATCGATCACGGTTCATCCATACGAGCAATCAAATCATGTATATGTTCACGAGCCTCTCTACGAGACTCGACTTCATGCATGTAACATTGAATTGATTTATGAACATCTCCCTCTTGACTCATCCTAATAATTAATTCAATCAAACTTATTGTCATGACATTAACAATTAACTAATTATCTAATAATCAGATTGTGAGTACTACAATTTGTTATGGAGAATATCCTATACTGCTGAGAATAATTCCTCAACTAATAATAAGAATATATTATGTTGTGAGTGGATATGAGATATCTTCCATAACAAATTTAATATTAAAAATGAATTAATTATGCGATGATTTTCCCAGATAAATGCAAGTAAATTATTGATGACCAACGAATTATGTTGGGATAATCTTTCACGAATTCCAAGCCCTCCGTTGTTATTGGATTTGCTGTAGAAGTGTATGCATGGACTAGAATTACAGGTGCTGCTACCGAAATCCAAGCATTTTCCATGTACTCTTGGAGTGTTGGTATGTAGCCGTTGTCGTACCACTTGGCCTCCACTAAATATGTTTTGCAAAAAATTGCCCACTGAAAGTTTTATTTTTGTATATCGAATTGATTAATATAATATCAAATACAAAAGCATAAATTAAATTAATTAAAGGGAAATAATTTCCAAGCACCTCAAGAATATTATAAATATAATTAGTCACCATAAATTTCTAATAATATCTTGGCGCTAACTCAAATTTTAGTTTTATATCAACCAGACATTTTTTTATTAACTCTATTAGCTATCATTAAATAATTTAAGGTAAAAGACCAATTTACCCTAAAATGAAAAACACATGGTAAATTGGTGGTGCAAAATAATTTTTTATCTTATATTATTTTAATAGTGACTAACGGAGTTAAGAGAAAAGTGATCGGTTTACATAAAATTAAAACTTGAAATGATGTAGAGATAATACTAGTTATCATAGCAGTTATTTAAACTTTTTGATATTCTTAAGGTGATTGGAGAATAGTATTCCTTAATCAAAATGAAAGGTTTAATCTACTAGTACCGCTTTCTTAAGATAAGAAATGACCATGCCAACTCCTTGATCCCGAAGAGCATCAAAAGCCATTTCATTTATGGAATTATGGAGAGCAAGAAAGCACAACTTCGTATAGTCTGGAAGTTGCTCTATTGTAGTAGCGTCCCACCTAACAATGTAATACAACTAAATTAAAATAAGAGGTGTATAAATTTATAAATTCGAGTAATGATCTAGTGAATAATGTGCTTTATCTTTGGAGCAATACTATCACATAATTTATATAATTACTTCATAATTTTAACAATATTCATTAGGAATCACAAAATTATATCATGTGTCCAAGTGTTTATCATACGATGAGTACTAATCCTCACTAAATCATTTTCCATACACAATCATACAGATAGAAATGACATTAAATAAAAGTAACCTCTCAACTGCATCCGTGAAAAGTTCAAGTTCGTCCAAAGTCCCATAGACATCATAAACATCATCTATTGTTGTTATTAAGGCATTGACCATTGTAGACATCGGTCTACTATATCCAAAATCCGGTTCGAATATCACCCCCACGGTCTAGAAGAAATTCTCCATTATTCTGTCTCTTGCAAAATTCAACCTCTCCCCAAGTCCTGTTTTCTTCCACCACCTGACCACATAATTAATTAGCATGAAATTAATTGAGTTACATAAATACATGCTCAGTTAGATTTAATCATTCTTGAGTGCGGATCTCCACATTTTTACAAATGCTATTGTGAAGATAGCTCATTATGCAGAAGTGAAAAAGAAGAATCAGCATGGTGTTAAGCCTTGTAACAAGAATGTCAAGTTACCAGCTGTCATTAGTGCCACGTCAGAAGATCCAAGCCAGCAGCAGTTACCAGCTTAACTAACTTCACAATGCACACTCTGTATTTTGTTATTGTTAGTTGAGTGAGCTTGTGTTTAATAATTAGTTAGTGAGCAATTAGTTAGAGTATGTAAAGCATGTATAAATAGCTACGTATTAAGATTGTTAGCGATGTACAAAATATCGGTTCATTAATGAAATAAGAAATTTTCCTATGTTTTTCTCTGCCAATGACACTTATCAACTTTTACAATTTCTTCATGGTATCAGAGCCATTCATGGCAACCTCAAGCAATCAAAATACAGTAGATACAAATCAAACAACTTTTTCTTTCATCACACCAATCAAATTAGATAGATCTAACTACATGCTTTGGAAAAATCAAGTGCTGGCCTCCATTAGAGGAAATCGACTTGAAGGATACATTAATGGAGAAAAGATTGCACCAAATCGATTTATAGCATCATCAAGCTTTGCTGGAGCAACTGTTGGAGCTGCTGGATCTTCTCAACAGATCGAGAATCCTGAATACACTGTTTGGAGATCTTAAGATCAAACATTACTCAGCTAGCTTCTTAGCTCAATAACCGAAGGTATTCTCAGTCTAGTTCACTTATGTAATACTTCATTTGATGTATGGAAAACATTAGAGAAAAGGTTTGGTGTACAATCTGAGGGTAGAGTTCTTCAACTTAAGTATGGGATGAGTGTCTTAAGAAAAGAATTACTAAGTATTGAAGAATATTGCTTAAAAATGAAACAAGTTACAGACAAATTGGCGTGTGCTGGTAGTCCTGTATTAGATAGAGATATGTTGCAACAAATTCTCAATGGTTTAAGAGCTAGCTATTTGGATTTAGCTACTTTTATCACAGCAAGCAAGTTGGATTATGATGATGCTTATGCTTTATTACTCACTCATGAAGCCAGACTTGAACAAAGTCAAAGTGAAAAGCACATGTTTAATGCAAACTATGCTAATATGTCTAACTGGAATAATAATAGTATGATGAATGCATACTATGCTCAAATAAGAGGTCAAGCTAGGAGAGGAGGATATACAGGAGGTGTCCAGGGCAATTATAATGGTCATTCAGGTGGTAGAAATGGCATGTTTAATGGTAGATGAATATTTTTAAATTCACATCCAAGAGGTTTTCCTGCTGGAACTGGTCATTTTGGTAATCATGGAAGAAATCAAATGATGATGGGAAGTAATAGATTTGGTTCTTCTGGAAGAGGTTCATTTGGAAGTATTGGTTTTTCTGGTACTGGTAATTTGCCTTCTTTTGAATCACAAGCATCCAACAGTGATGATTCCATGAATACATGTCAGATTTGAAAGCGGGACATTTGTTGAATGTTGGCACAGATTTGAAGAAAATTACATACCTCAGCCACCAAGACAATTTCAGAGAGAAAAAGGTTCAAAGTCTGCTTACATAGCTAATTATGAACCTGCATACATGCCTTACTATTCAACAAATGATGATCCATGGCCTGTCAATAATACTGGATTACAAATGTCACATTCTGGACATTCTTGTGTATCTGACTATTCTGGTATACCCTAGGCTGGAGCTGCTTCTGCTGCACATTGTGAAGGACCTGCAGATGAAGGCTGGTACCTGAACATTGGTGCCACTCATCATCTGACCAACAGCATGGGAAATCTGAATATCAGAGATGAGTTTAGAGGTAATGATAAGCTCATTATTGGTAATGGTGAAGGTTTATCAATAACTCATATTGGTGATTCTTATTTTTCATTCAAGAGTTCACAATCTCAACCTGCAGATTCACATATTGCACTTAAAGATATTTTGCTTGTTCCCTCTATCACAAAGAACCTAATAAGCATTTCCAAACTTACCACTGACAATAACATTTCTGTTGAATTTCTTGGATCATTTTGTGTTGTGAAGGATTTGCTGAAGGGACAAGTTCTAATGCAGGGCATTGCTGAGAAAGGATTGTATAAACTGCTGGTTAAACCTATGTCTTCCGCCAAGAATTTTGAGTCATCATCTGTTGTGTCTCATAGTCAAGCCAATAAACCTCTGTCAATGTTATCATTCTGTCATCTTGCTTCTCATATGCCATCTGTAGAGTTCATAAATAATCCAAACATTTGTTTACAGAATGGTATTGATGTATGTTCTGATAAGCCTAATAAAATAACTCTTTTACACAGAAGATTTGGCCACCCAAATTCTCAAAGCTTATTGCATTTACTCAAACTTCATCATGCTGATAAGTTCTCTATGAATATGGTTAAACAAGCAACACAACATTTCTATGAAGTATGTCAGTTGGGTAAAATACACAAATTGCACTTCCCAATTACGGAAATCAAAACCAAATCAGCACTTGAGCTTATACACACTGATCTTTGAGGTCCCTCACCAGTTATTTCAAGAGAATGCTTTAGATATTATATTAGCTTTGTTGACGATTTCACTAGATATACTTGGATTTACCCATTGAAATTGAAATAAGAAGCTTTAGAAGTTTTTAAGCTATACAAGTTGCAAGTTGAAAACCAGTTCCAAACAACCATTAAGATACTGCAATCTGACTGGGGGGGAGAATACAGATCATTCACTGAATTTTTAAATCAGTGTGGCATTTTATTTAGGCACTCTTGTCCACATACTCATCATCAGAATGGCTTAGTTGAGAGAAAGCACAGACAAGTGGTAGAATTGGGTCTTACATTGTTAGCTCAAGCTAAGCTTCATTTGAATTTTTGGTGGGATTCTTTCCATGCTTCAGTTTATCATATCAATAGGTTACCAACTTCAGCTCTTAAAATGTTGACACCATATGAAAAACTTTTCAAACATAAAGCTGATTATAAGATCTTTGAAATGTTTTGGTTCTTATCCATACTTGAGAGATTACAATAAGCATAAGTTTGATTATCACACAAGTAAATGCATATTCATTGGTTATAAAAGGATATAAATGCATGCATCATTGTGATATATATCAAGGCATGTCGTATTTGATGAAAATGCATTCCTTTCTCTTGATCTAATTTGATTATGAAAGAAAAATACGATATCCGTTATACTTTGTCTCATCAAGTTTGTCATTTGTCCACTCTTCATGTTGTGTCAAATCCTTGTGATAGTAGTTTTGAATCATCCTCCGTATGTTCCAACAAGCATTTCCCCGAGATCACCTCCGAGCAAATAAGGCTACAACTTGAACACGAATCTTAATCCTGCTCTTGAACCTACTCATGATCAAAACTCACCAAACACTTCAAATTTTACTCCAATTCTATTACCATCTCAATCTCAAATAACCTCAAACAGTATTCAACCTTTACAAAACAATCACCCCATGATCACAAGAGGAAAAGCAGGTATTTTTAAACCAAAAATGTATATTGCAGTGTTAGTTCACAAAGAGCCAGATTCAGTTGATGAAGCTTTGCAAGATACAAACTAGTTTACAGCTATGAAAAATGAGTATGACGCACTAATCGAAAATAGAACTTGGTCTTTAGTACCAAGAACAGAAAACCAGAAAATTGTTGGGAATAAGTGGGTGTATAGGATAAAGTATAATACTGATGGCAGTGTAGCTAAGTATAAGGCTTGGTTGGTGGCAAAAGGGTTTCAATAGATTGAGGGTGTGAATTATTTTGATACCTTTAGTCCAGTGGTAAAGCCAGCAACAGTTAGAGTAGTTCTTAATTTTGCAGTGATGAATCCATGGATAGTTAGACAGATGGATGTCAACAATGCATTCTTAAATGGTGAATTGTCAGAAGAGGTGTTTATGCAGCAACCTGAAGGATTTGTTGATAAAAGCAAACCTAACTATGTTTGCAGATTACAAAAAGCATTATATGGTCTTAAGCAAGCTCCTAGAGCTTGGTTTGAAAAGCTCAGAGGATGTCTTCTGCAATAGGGTTTCAGAAATTCCAAATCTGATTCTTCTTTATTCTTAAGAAGAACTAAATTGTCACTCATTATGGTATTGATATATGTTGATGACATATTGATTCTTGGACTAACGGTGGAGAATTGAACGTTCAACAATTTAATATTGTTTTTGCTTTGAAAGACTTAGGAAGGTTGTCTTATTTCCTTGGTATAGAAGTGTTGTATGGTCAGGATTGCATTTATTTGTCTCAAAAGAAGTATATAAGATATTTGCTTGCTAAAGTAGATATGCTTGATTGTAAAGGAGTGATAACACCAATGTGTAGTGGCAAGGACTCAAAGTTACAGAAGATAGTTAAAGAAGAATTGGGTTACTATGTTGAAGATGCTACTCATTATAGAAGCATTGTAGGTGGTCTCCAGTACCTGATCTTGACAAGACCAGAAATTGCTTATTCTGTTCATAAGCTGAGCCAATATGTATCTGCGCTAACTATGCAACATCTTATGGCTTGCAAAAGGGTTCTTAAATATCTAAAGGAGACACAGGATTATGGCTTAAAGTTTGTTCAGGATGGTGATATGAAAATTACTTCATTCACTGATGTAGATTGGGGAAGTGACTTGGATGATAGGAAATCAATTGGAGCTTACTGTGTGTATCTTGGAAATAATCTGATTTCATGGTCTTCGAAGAAGCAAACAGTAGTCACTAAGTCTTCAGCTGAGAGTGAATATAGGGCACTTGCTTTAGCTGTTTCAGAAATAGCTTGGTTAAAATCATTGTTTCTGGAAATGGGAGTATGTTGTGTAGAGAGACCAACAATATGGTGTGATAATATGAGTGCAACAGAACTAGCAAAGAATCATGTATTCCATTCAAGAACTAAACACATTGAGATTAATGTTCATTTTATTCGAGATAAAGTGTTAGCTGGTGACCTCAAAATCTGTTATGTGCCAAGTGAAGATCAGATTGCAGATATCCTAACCAAGCCCTTATCTTCTCCTCAGTTCAATTACTTAAGGGACAAACTCAATGTCTTTCCATGTCCTTTGAGTTTGAGGGGGGCTGTGAAGATAGCTCATTATGCAGAAGTGAAGAAGAAGAATCAACATGGTGTTAAGCCTTGTAACAAGAATGTCAAGTTACCAGCTGTCATTAGTGCCACATCAGAAGATCCAAGTCAGCAGCAGTTACCAGCTTAACTAACTTCACAATGCACACTCTGTATCAACTTGCCTAATTGATCATTGATTCATCACTGCAAGACTTAGCACAACTCTGACAGTGGCTGGTTTTATCACTGGACTGAAAGTCTCAAAATAGTTCACCCTTGCAATCTGCTGAAAACCCTTTGCCACTAACCTAGCTTTATACTTAGCTAAACTGCCATCAGTGTTGTGTTTAACTCTGTATACCCACTTATTGCCAACTATCTTTTGATCACTTGTTCTCGGAACCAATGACCATGTATTGTTACGAGTTAAAGCATCAAATTCATTTTTCATAGCTGCAAACCAATTTGGATCATGTAATGCCTCATGAACTGTATCTGGTTTCTTATGTTCAAGAACTGTTGTGTATACTTTGGGTTTAAAGATACCAGCTTTACTCCTGGTAATCATTTGGTGTGTGTTTGGTTGAGATGAGGGTTGTTGAATGATTATTGATGTTTGTATATTGGATGAAATAGGTATTGGTTAATTGTTAGGTGAAGTGGATGGAGACGATGTAGGTTGAATAGGTAAAATGTGAGATTGTATAGGATCTTCTGGTATAGTGTGTTGGGTTGAAGTTGAGTTAACCAAGTGGTCAGAACCACTGCAATTAGAACTTACAGAGTCAGGATTAGTCAAGCTGCCATCAGGAGAAAAAGAAGTTACAGATAGAGTAGTGAGATGATCGAATTGTTGAGGAGTAAGATGAATAGGAGAGCAAAAATTGGATTTCTGTGACTCGTAAATATTTGAGTAAGGAAATGTATTTTCATCAAAAACATGTCTAGCTATGTATACTTTTCCAGAAGGATGAAGACACTTATACCCTTTGTGAGATGGACTATATCCAACAAAAATGCATTTATTCGAATGATAGTCAAATTTATGTCTATTATAATCTCTTAAGTAGGGATAACAACAGCAACCAAAACATCTAAGCATGTTATAATCTGGTTTATGATTGAACAATTTCTCATAGGGTGTATCAAAATGAAGAGTGGCAGAGGGTAATCTATTAATGTGATACACTGCTGTATGAAAGGTATCCCACCAAAATTTAAAAGGTAAGTGAGCTTGAGCTAGTAAGGTGAGTCCTAGTTCAACAACATGTCTATACTTTCTTTCAGCTACCCCATTTTGATGATGTGTGTAAGGACAAGGGTGTCTAAATAGGATTCCAGATTGATTCAAAAAGCTAGTGAATGGTCTATATTCCCCTCCCCAATCAGATTGCAACATCTTAATGGAGGTATCAAATTGTTTTTCAACTTGCAGTTTGAAGAGTTTGAATACTTCTAAGGCTGCTGACTTAGTTTCAAAGGAAAAATCCAGGTATACTTACTAAAGTCATCTGCAAAGCTGATATAGTATGAATAACCCTCTTTGGAAGGATGAGGTGAAGGGCCCTAGAGTTTGTATGTATTAGTTCAAGAATTTTAGTTGTTTTGGTTTCAGTAGTAGATGTTAGCCTATATGGCTATAAATATTGATTTTGATGATAACAAACCACATGTATTTATTAAGCAAAGATTTATGAATTGTGCTTTTATAATAAGAAAATGATGTTATGGAATTAAAGCATTTTGGACTAAAATGAAAGTAATTTCAAAATCTTTGATAGTGTTTTAAATTTCAGATTTGGACCTATTTGAAACTATTTAAATATTTTTGGGCCATTATAAAATTTCACAAAGTTTGGGTGAAATCATAATTTCAAAAAGTTTTGGGATTAACGAAGCATTACTTAAAAATTCTGAAATTGGACCTATTTGCAAACTTTTATAACATTTTGGGCCATACTACAGTTTTATAAAGTTTGGGGTCAAACTAAAAATTAGGAAAAATTTGATTCTTGTAAGCGGCTTCTTGGATATAAAAAAAAAAATCAGAATCTGAAGCATCCGAAAAACTTAGGATTTAAATGGCCAGGATAAAATTTAAAATTTTACCTTAACGGTAACATAAATCCGGCTTACCGGATTCCATAAACGGCAAACCGGATATGCCCAGAATGTGAGTAATTGCTAGTTTTTGAGCTCAAACTATAAGAACTCAAATCCAACTCATTTTGAAGCTCTCCCAACAAGCAAAAACAAAAAGCACACGTGATATCTTGAGCCTTCAAACTTGCGAAATACAAATATTGAATCATTTCTTGTTCTTCATTTTTGAATATCTACTCATTGAGTGAGTTTCATTGTAACCTTCATTTATTCATCTCAATTGTAAGAGTTTGAGTGTGTGAGACACTTGAGTGAAGAGATTAGGAGATAATCTCTTTGTTGTAAAGGTTTATTGACACCTCGAAGTCAATTGTAATCGTTGAAGCCTTGGAAAGGCTTGGATAGTGAAATCCTCAAGCTTGGATCGCTTGGAGGCGTGGACGTAGGCGGGGATTGCCGAACCACGTAAAAATTCGTGTGTTTGTTTCTCTTCTCCCTTACTCTTTAATTATTGTGCTTTTCTTGAACTTATTGCTTTCAATTTTTATTAAGACATTAGATTGCTTGTTGTGTGGATTTGCTAGGATAATTTTTAAATTTCCAATTCACCCCCCCTCTTGGGTTGCACACTTATATTTCATTTGGTATCAGAGCAAGGTGCTCTTATTTAGACTTAACTATCTAGAGCTAAAGATCAATGGCAACTAAAAATGATTCCACATTTAGGGAAGGTCCACTGAACTTACTTTGATGGAAATGATTACCCATATTGGAAAACTAGGATGAGAATTTACTTGCAAGCCTTAGATTATGAAATTTGGGAAATCGTTAATGATGGTCCTTTCATGCCTTTGACTAAAAATGAAGTCGGAGAAGATATTCCAAAACCTTCACGGGATTGGAATGAATTCGAAAAGAGAAAAGTTTCTCTAAATTCCAAGGCCATGAATGCCTTGTTTTGTGCACTAGATAAGAAAGAGTTTTATAGAGTGTCTAGCTGCAAAAGTGCTAATGAGATTTGGCACAAACTTGAAGTTGTCTAGGAAGGCACAAACCAAGTGAAAGAATCTAAAATAAGTAGGTACACTTGACAATATGAATTGTTCCAAATGGAACAAAATGAAAATGTGTACTCTATGTATACTAGATTTACGGACATAGTGAACACTCTAGGAGCCCTAGGAAAGACTTTTTCAAATAGCGAAAAAGTCAAGAAAATCATTAGGTCACTACCTAAAAAATGGAGACAAAAAAGGATTGCCATTGAGGAAGCCAAGGATTTAAATGTATTACCTATTGATGATTTAATTGGTTCTCTCATTTCATATGAAGAAGATTTAGCAGCTGAAAAATGGCATGAGGAAAAGAAGAAGAACATTGCTCTCAAGGCTTTAAAACGTGAGAGTGATGAGGAAAGCGAAATGGATGATGAAGAGCTGGCCATGTTGGCTAGAAGATTCAGAAAATTTTACAAAAGAAAATGAAGCGAGAGAAAGTTAGGAGGCTACAAGAATAAGAAGGAGAAGAATGAGCCAATCAACATGAAGCGGACACCGGAATGTCCTCTTCAACAAATCGAGAAGAAAGCTATGGTGGCCACATGGGATGATAGCGATGAAACAAGTGATGATGAGCAACGAAATGACAAATTTAGCTCTCATGGCTGTTGGGGAAGAATCATGTGATGAACTTGATGAGGTAAGTGTTCTTCCTACGTATGATGAATTGCATGATGCTTTTAAGGATTTGCATGATGAGCTAATGAAGATGGGTAAAAAGAATATATGTCTTAAAAAGAAGATGATAGAGCTTAAGAATGAAAATGATTCATTTAGTACAAAGATTACATGCCTAGAATTAGAAAATAAAACATTACATGATAGTATTGCATCATTTGAGAATTCTAGCACTTTACTTAGAGTCACACATGAATGACTTGAAAAATGAGAATGAAATGCTTAGAAAGAAGAGCAATGACCTAAATGAAATTGTGCTAAAATTCACAAATGGGCAAAAGATGTTGGACAATTTGCTAAACTCACAAAAATGTGTATTTGACAAAAGTGGCATAGGTTATAAACCGAACTTGAAACAAAAATTTTACAAGAGTTATTTTGTGAAGAATACATCTATTAACAATCAAATTGTATGTCATTTTTGTAATCAAGATGGTCATATGAAAAATAGATGTGCAGTAAAGAGAAATGCATATTATGGTGTGAAATGTGTTTGGGTTCCGAAAGGAACCATTGCTAACTCTCAAGGACCCAAAAAGGTTTGGGTACCTAAAACTTGAGATTTTCTCTACAGGGCTTGAAGAAGAAGAAGAAGAAGTGGTACTTGGACAGTGGTTGTTCAAGACACATGACAAGGAATTATTCTTGGTTTTCAAGTTTCACTAAGATCGAAAATGGTGGAGATGTATCGTTTGGAGATAATTAAAAAGGAAAAATTATTGAGATTGGAAATTTCGGTAATGTATCCTCTACTCTCATTGAAAATGTGTGTTTGGTTGAAAACTTGAAACACAATTTGCTTAGTATTAGTCAATTATACGATAAAGGATATAGAGTTATCTTTGATGAATCAAAATGTGTTATTGAGAATGCATGTGATGGGAAAGTCTTGTTTGTAGGAAATAGATGTGTTAATGTCTATACCATTAATATAGATTGTGCATCAATACATGATAAATGTCTCTCCGCATTGCATGATGATGGCTGGTTGTGGCATAAAAGATTAGGTCATGCAAGCATGGATTTGATTTCAAAAATCGTGAAAAATGATTTAGTTAAAAGTCTTCTAAAAATCAATTTTCAAAAAGATAGAATTTGTGAAGCATGCCAATTTGGAAAACAAATCAAAACTTCCTTCAAAGCAAGAATCATGTCTCTACTTCAAAACCACTTCAATTGCTTCATATAGATTTATTTAGACCTTCTAGATATGCTAGTTTAAGTGGCAAATATTATGCATTTGTAATTGTGGATGATTATTCTAGATACGCATGGGTATTGTTCTTAGCTAATAAGGATGATGCCATTGATGTATTTCGAATTTTCTATAAAAAGGTTCAAAATAAAAAAGGTTATTCTATTACTTGTATTAGAAGTGATCATGGTGGAGAATTTGAAAATCATGCATTTGAAAATTTTTGTAATGACCTTGGCATTGAACATCAATTTTCATCACCTAGGACACCACAACAAAATGTAGTAGAGAGAAAGAATAGGTCTATTCAAGAAATGGCTAGGACCATGTTGAATGAAAACTCTTTGCCTAAGTATTTTTGGGCCGAAGCCGTCAACACCGCTTGTTGTGTTTTAAATCGGGTGTTGATTAGACCTAATCTTAATAAAACTCCATATGAGCTTTAGAAAGATAGAAAACCCAACATTGGCTATTTTAAAGTTTTTGGATGCAAATGTTTTGTTTTGAACACAAAAGATCATCTTGGTAAATTTGATCCAAAATCTGATGTTGGCATTTTTCTTGGTTATTCAAATTCAAGCAAAGCTTATAGAGTTTATAATAAAAGAACTTTAATTGTGGAAGAATCTATACATGTTACATTTGATGAGTCTAACCCCTCCTCTACGGAGAAAGTTGTTGTTGATGATAATGCAGAAGAAGAACAACAAGAAGAAGCATCGAATAACAACCAAGAAGATGCGCCACATGGAATTCAAGAAGAACATCATGAAGAAACAAATGCAGAGCAAAATGAAGGTACTTCACAAACACTCCCCAAGGAGTGGAGGTATGTATCCTCTCACCCTAAGGATGTAATTTTAGGGGATCCCTCGCGAGGTGTTACCACTAGATCATCTCTTAGAAACACATGTGAGCATGCTGCATTTATTTCTCAAATTGAACCAAAATCCTTTGCGGATGCGGAAAATGATGAATCTTGGATTATGGCAATGCAAGATGAGCTAAATCAATTTGAGAGAAACAATGTGTGGGAGTTAGTTCCTAATCCGGAGCATCAATCCATTATAGGTACTAAATGGGTATTTAGAAATAAAATGGATGAATCCGGTGTGGTTGTAAGAAATAAAGCTAGATTAGTGGCTCAAGGTTACAACCAAGAAGAAGGAATTGATTTTGATGAAACTTTTGCACCTGTAGCAAGGTTAGAATCCATTAGGATGTTGTTAGCATATGCATGTCATAAGGATTTTATTTTATATCAAATGGATGTCAAGAGTGCTTTCTTAAATAGATATATTATGGAGGAAGTTTATGTGAAACAACCTCCTGGTTTTGAAAATGAAAAATTTCCAGATCATGTGTATAAGTTATCCAAGGCTTTGTATGGTTTAAAACAAGCACCTAAAGCTTGGTATGATAGGCTTAAAAATTTCTTGTTGGATAACGATTTTTCAATGGGAAAAGCGGACACAACTCTTTTTGTTAAGCATAAGAACCAAGACATACTTATTGTTTAAATTTATGTTGATGATATTATTTTTTGTTCTACTAATGAGTTGTTGTGTAAAGATTTTTCATCATGTATGAGCCAAGAGTTTGAGATGAGTATGATGGGAGAGTTAAAGTACTTCCTTGGACTTCAAATCAAACAAAACGAGGAAGGAATTCATAAACCAAGCCAAGTACGTGAAAGATCTACTCAAAAGATTTGGCTATGATAATGGAACGGCAAAAAGCACTCCTATGAGTACTACCATCAAGCTGGACAAAGATGAGAAAGGTAAGGAAGTTGATATCAAGACATATCGAGGTATGATCGGATCCTTACTTTACTTGACTGCTAGTAGGCCTGATATTATGTTTAGTGTTTGCTTGTGTGCTAGATTTCAATCTTGTCCTAAAGAGTCTCACATGCTTGCTGTCAAACGCATTTTTCGATATTTAATTGGCACTATTAATCTTGGCCTTTGGTATCCTAGAGGAACTCATATTGATTTAACTTGTTATTCGGATGCCGATTTTGCTGGGTATAAGGTTGATAGAAAAAGTACTAGTGGAACATGTCACTTCCTAGGCCATTCTCTTGTCTCTTGGTTTAGTAAGAAACAAAACTCGGTTGCGCTTTCAACCACCGAGGCAGAATATATTGCCGCAGGTAGTTGTTGTGCACAAATTCTTTGGATGAAACAAACCCTTAGAGACTATGGTATTAAGCTTGATCAAATACCTATCTTATGTGACAATACTAGTGCTATAAATCTTTCCAAGAATCCCATTCAACATTCTAGGACTAAGCATATAGAAATTAGACACCATTTCCTTAGAGATCATGTTCAAAAAGGAGATGTCGTAATTAAATTTGTTTCCACTGAAAATCAACTTGCAGATATCTTTACAAAACCTCTTAGCGAAGAGCATTTTATAAAGATAAGACATGAGCTTGGAATGATGAATGTTGAATCTTAATTCATGTTTTACTACATGACTTGATATGTTTGTTATCATATTAATTTATGCTTCATTAATTAGATAGCTTGATATGCTTGTGAATTTATGATTTTATGATTTTGTGTTTCATGCATTAAATGGCTTTTTAAAAAGTTTTAAATCTCAAAATGATTTAAAATTAATCAATTTTTAAGGCTGGAAATAAAATGGTGTGTGTAGTACAAGTATAAGAGCTAGCAAATATTCCCTTTTCATTCATCAGGAAAAATATTTTTTTTTTATTGATTTCTCTCGGGACAAATTTTGGATAACCGGATTTTCAATCCGCAAAACCGGATTTGCTAAGCCACCTCTCTGCCTCATAACCGGTCTACGGGTTCTTCAATCCAGAAAACCGAATTTGGAAGGGAACTCACTGCCTCACAACCGGTCTACCGGTTAGCAAAACCGGAAAGCCGAATTCGCATGCATGCTTGCTGGAACAAAACCGGATTTTCGGTTCAAGACAATCCGGAAAGCCGGATTTTTGGAAGTTCTCGAAACCGGCCAGCCGGTTAAGAAAACCGGCAAGCCGAATTCCCTCATGTTGCTCTCGGGTTCATATCCGGTCAACCGGATTTCAAATCCGGCAGAACGTTTTCGCTTGTTTGGTTTCTGTCCAATAACCAGCTTGCCGGTTAGGAAATCCGGCAAGCCAGATTCGTGAGCCTTTTGTGCTGTTCATCCTCTTCCTCATGCATTCGGTAATCCGGCTCTTCCTCTCTCTAAAAACCGTTTGCTTCTCTCTCATTTTTCATTCTAAAATCCACCATATTCTACTCGGTTTTGATGCAAATCAATCCATAAATCTTGATCCCTATCCGTTCTTATACCTAAAATCACACTCAAAACTCATTTTCAACCTCCAAATCCCTAGATCCGAATTTCAACCTAGGTTTTGGGCCGATTTTTCTCCCTCTAGATTTCTCACTCTCAAGCCATTTTTGATCCAATTTGTTTCTCCAAATCACTTTCAATCTTCATCATCTTTATTCTCTTTGGTGTTTTTATCTTCAAATCCATCAAAATCAAAATGTCAAGCTCTCGGCCGGTTCGAAGAAAAGGCAAAGAACCGGTTCAACCAACCACCCGGCCACGAGAAGCAAGGGGCACCTCAAATCAATCCACTTTTGAGTCCATTCATTTTCAGAACAAGCAACAATTGATCAAACGGTTTCAACAAAACTTTCGGACTCGTGAGGTACTCAACACTTTCTTTGTTTTACCGGATGTTATGCATACTCTCAAGATTAGTTATAGAAATATATTTCAATTGTTGGGAGATGTTGGTTGGATTGATGCATTGTTGATTATGGAGAATGTGTATCCCGACTTGGTGAAAGTATTTTACTCGAATATGGATTGTTCCGTGGAGAAAGAGAATCGAGTAATCACCACAGTTGGAGGAGTTTTGATTGAATTTGATGATTCGGAGTTGAACTCCATCCTAGGATCTTTCGATGATGGCCTGGACATTTTTTCTCTTAGGAAACCTCCTGATATTGATGACTATGTTCATGTTGATGCCATTCGTAATATTTGTCGGCGTAGTGATCTTTCTGTTGAAGACTGTACCATTCATTTCCGTACTCAGTGTCTTTGTCTTCAAACTCATATTTTGCTTCGTATCATCCAGCCCATTGTACTTCCTAGATCAGGACATTTGGATGAGGTTTCTCACATGGATGTTGCCATGATTGACTGTATTCTTAGAGGTCGCCCGGTTAACTTGGGCTATTCCATCATCCGCACCATGTTGAGCATTCCTACCATGATTACCTGCTCTCTTCCTTATGGTCCATTCTTAAATTCTTTGAAGTCGATTCTAGAACCATCTTGTAGGCCGTCGGGGATGAGGTTATTATTGGGTTAGGCTTTGAGTAGAAGGATGGCACTTGGGTGAAATAGCGATAACAAGTTTACCTTTCTAGCCCCAGTGATGATCGACTTAATCTTTGTGATTCGACTTAGGTTTTCTCACTCTCATTTCGAGGCGTGAGCCGAGTTTCTTCCACTTGACTCTAGTGCATTTGCATCCGCTTCATCACCTCCACATCCTCCTACCTCTGAAGAGGTCACTCTTCAGCAGATTATGGATGAAGTGCGGACACTCTATCTGATGAGTTTTTGACGAGCTTATTCATGGACAGTGCCTCATCTTCGAGCACTTCGGCATTCTATATCCGTTTCCACCTCCATCCTCACCACCTGAGTAGTATCTTATGCTTGTACTTGGACACATCTACATTTCATTTACTGCATTGTGTGTTCGTTTATTTTCGAATCTATGGATGGTTATTATGCTTTTCGGTTTATGTCTTTGTTTTGGATGATATGGATTTGTTGTGACTATTTATGTTGGATGTTATGGATTTGTTTTGATTGATCATTATGGATTATATGGATTTTCTTATGCTTATGGATATTTTTTTTTACTAATGTGCTTATGTTGCGATTTTGATAATTGATAAGGGGAGTCTTTATTCTTTTTGATGATGAAGGAGGAGAATGATTTAATATGTGTTATGAAAATATGCATGTATCTAGGGGGAGCATGTATGCAGGGGGAGTTTTTGTTAAATAATTTTCAAATCATTTTTTAACTTGCATTGATTAAGGGGGAGCTTTTCATAACTAGATTAAATTTGAATGTGTTTTGTCATCATCAAAAAGGGAAAGATTGTTAGCCTATATGGCTATAAATATTGATTTTGATGATAACAAACCACATGTATTTATTAAGCAAAGATTTATGAATTGTGCTTTTACAATAAGAAAATGATGTTATGGAATTAAAGCATTTTGGACTAAAATGAAAGTAATTTCAAAATCTTTGATAGTGTTTTAAATTTCGGATTTGGACCTATTTGAAACTATTAAAATGTTTTTGGGCCATTCTAAAATTTCAAAAAGTTTGGGCGAAATCATAATTTCAAAAAGTTTTGGGATTAACGAAGCATTCTTAGAATTGAAATTGGATTGGGCCTTTGAACTTTATAACGTTTTGGACCATACTACGTTTATAAAGTTTGAAAAAAAAATTTGCTAAAAAGATTCGTAAACGACTTACCAGATAAGGCAAAATTCAAAATTTTATAATATAAATTAGGATTCCATAAGCAAACCGGATATGAAAAATGTGAAAGCTAGTTTTTGAGCTCAAACTATAAGAACTCAAATCCAACTCATTTTGAAGCTCTAAAAAAAAAAGCACACGTGATATCTTGAGCCTTCAAACTTGCGAAATACAAATATTGAATCATTTCTTGTTCTTTATTTTTGAATATCTACTCATTAAGTGAGTTTCATTGTAACCTTCATTTATTCATCTCAATTGTAAGAGTTTGAGTGTGTGAGACACTTGAGTGAAGAGATTAGGAGATAATCTCTTTGTTGTAAAGGTTTATTGACACCTCGAAGTCAATTGTAATCGTTGAAGCCTTGGAAAGGCTTGGATAGTGAAATCCTCAAGCTTGGATCGCTTGTAGGCGTGGACGTAGGCGTGGACGTAGGCGGGTTTATTGTGCTTTTCTTGAACTTATTGCTTTCAATTTTTATTAAGACATTAGATTGCTTGTTGTGTGGATTTGCTAGGATAATTTTTAAATTTCCAATTCACCCCCCTTCTTGGGTTGCACACTTATATTTGAGCAGGAAAATGCAATCTATGTGATTTTCTCATTTGACATTCTTCACAAATGATTGCAAGTGCTTGTTGTTTTACATTGTGAGAAATATTAATAGACTTGACTTGTTTGAGCAAATGCATTAGTGTATGAAAATTGGGATGGCCAAATCGTTTATGCAAAAGAAGAATTTTATTCATTGCTGAATTGCATGAATCAACAACAGTATGATGACAGATCTTATTATCTGAGACTTTGCTCTAGACAATGGATTGACAATTAAAACTGGAATGACAAACAAATAACATTGACAAAGGCCTATTAGAAATAGTTTGACATAGAAAAGAAGAAGGAAGTGTTTGTGCAGATGGCTTTAAAAGCAGCTTGTATAATCCTTTCTCAGCAAGACCTTGCAGAAGAACTTGCCCCCCTCAGTGTATCCTTCACATAACAAACATCACTAGAAAATTCAACTGTCAAGTTATTATCAGTGGTGAGTTTGGACATGCTTAGCATGTTTTTAGTAATTGAAGGAACTAGTAGGATATCTTTGAGTGCTATTTGTGTATGAATAGATTTGGCATTTGAATGTGAGTGTTTATAACAAAGGAAAGCATCACCAATATGAGTAATAACCAAACCTTGACCATTGCCAATGATGAGCTGATCTGACCCTTTGAACTCCTCTCTGACATGCATGTTAGACATGTTGTTGGTCAAGGGATGAGTGGCACCACTATCGAGATACCATCCATCATCAGTTGGTCCTTCAAAATTAGCAACATATGCAGCCCCAGGTGTTGTGAAATCTTCTGATGCATAAGGTGAGATGGAGTTTGGAGAGTAATACATTGGTTGTTGACAGTTCATATCAAAAGATTCTTCAAATGGACATGTAGAAAATTATGGTTCAAAAGCAGTCAAGTAGGCAGACTTAGCAGCTCTACCTCTACCAAAAGGTTTTGGTGAAGGTACAAAATCATCTCCATACCTATGCCAACAAGCATCAGCAGTATGCCCTTGCTTGTGATAAATTTGACATGGTGGTGTAGTCGAATTTCGATGTCGTAGAAGGATTTACAGGCATTGATCTGTGAGTATGCATTGGTTGTCCTCTTCCATAACTACTGAAATTACTATTTCCTGAAGGAAAACCTCTAGGATAATGTTGAAAGAACATGCCTCTACCAAAATTTGGTCTTCTACCACCACCAAAATTACTATTAACACCATGATATCCACCTCTATATGAACCTGTTTTACTATTACCCCTAATCTGAGAGTAATTTGCATTCATCATGCTATAATTAGCGTTGAACCCATTTGTAGCATTCTGAGTTTGTTCTAATCTAGCTTCATGTGTAAGGAGTAAGGCATATGCTTCATCATAATCCATTTTGTTTGCAGTGATAATAGATGCTAAATCCAAATAACTTGATCCTAAGCCATCCAGACTCATTAATAGATCCTTTCCAGTTATGGAGTCACCAGCACATGCAAGTTTTTCAGCAAGCATTTTCATTTTGCCACAGTATTCTTTAATAGACATTGAATCTTTTCTTAAAATGACATTGAATCTTTTCTTAAAATATTCATCTCATATCTAAGTTGCATCACTCTAGCCTCGAATTGCACTCCAAATTGCTTTTCAATAGAGGTCCAAACAATGACGAAGTGTGACCTAAAAGAACTTAAAATACCTCGATCGTGAATATGACCATCCAAGAAGGATCTGATCTTGAGCACGCCAGTTGATGTAGGCTAGATTCTCAACTCTTTGTTCTGAAATTTCATCTGATGTTGAAGCTGGATCAGGAAGATACTAATCTGGTACAGCTCGATTTCCAAAAATATAATGTTCAAGTCGATTGCCTCTTATGGATGTGAGAACTTGTTTGCGCCATAGCAAATAATTGGATCGATCATGCTTTACAGGAGTAGTGAATGTGAATGAAACATTTAAAGGTTGATTTTGACTAAGAAAATTTGGATTTGAGTGAGTTGTACTTGAGTTCGCCATGATTATTGCTCTGATACCATAAAGGAAATATGAAATGAAGTGTTTGGCTTAAAAGAAAATAACAGAGAAAATAATCTTCTAATTTTCCAGATCTTTTATTTCTTATTAAGAATGATTACATCACTTCTATTTATACTAATTAATCAATAACTAACTAAGAATTAAATCCAGCTAATCATTTGTTCAGTATACACTGTGAGAAAAAACAAACTTTAACTAACTGTACTGAGCTGGCAGTCTGGACTGTTGCGTTTCTTAACAGCTTCTGATAGTTTGACTTGAGTTGACCCAAGCTATGTTTTCTCATGCTCTGCATAATGTGCTTCCTTAATAAGTTGAGATTATTTTCAGAGGAAAAGTATGTAATTTCACTGAAATATTTTTACTTTATTTTCTAATATTGGCTAAAGAGAAGAATGCTAAATGTGAAAATTTTACGACTATAAGCATTTTTTCTATTTGGCGAATCTAAAGGGCTAAATGATATGAGATACGTTAAGCTTAATTTACTCTAAGAGAATTGCTCGACATCTTGATTTGTCATCATGAGTTTATTTTGTGAGATGTGAAATACAAAGCTCGTTAGGAATTGGGTTATATTTGTTGACCATTTCTCACAGTTGGTTAATATCTTTGTCATGGCAAGTTATTTTAAAAGTATTAAGTTTTGCACTTTATCATTTATATTCAGATGTATCTCTATATGCTTGAATGTTGTCTTCCAATTAATATCACTAGTATTCTTTTTTAAAAAAATTTGAATTTAATCATTTTATCTTTGAATTGCTGATGTCTTCATATTTTAATGACAGGAAGAAGGAAACCACGTACCGATTAAATTCAACATTCTAGTCTAATCTCTGGAAGCATTTAATAAATGGGTGAGTTTTTTTGCAAGGAGGTTCCCTTCTGTATGTATTCTGTAGGGCCATGCAATTAAGAGGTTTGATGTGTTGGGAAAATATGCTTTTTAAAAGCATATGTATTTATTTAATTGTAATAAATTTTTTTTCTGATTAATAAAATTAATAAGGTATTTTATTCAAATATCTTAATTGCATTAATATTTTGATCAAAGTCCATTTAATCATATTATATGTATTTATGTGATCACCATGTGGATTTACAAAAGACATAAATACAAGTTATCTTATGATTAAATAAATTTAGTTCACAGTTGATAAATAAAGTTGGGCACTTTATTTAGGTATAGACTGTAATGAATTCATTAAATGATTTATCTTAATCATGTATGAATTTATTGATATAGTACGACTACATTGAACAAGATCACATATGAGATTTAATTAACTTTGTAATAACTATTAGACTTATTAAATCTCATAGGCATTGATTTTACTGTAATCTTAATATTAAGTTAATTATAATTTCATGATTGTAATTGTTATTCCATTTGAGTTACCAATGGGCACGACACATACTTGTGATCAAGATTACCCGGTATCTTGGTGAGAGCAATTATGAGTATTGGAGTTATGGATTAACAATATAGAATTTGTACAACACATCTCTTGATCGGTTTTCGGCACTTGATCATAGAATTCTCTGGCCAGAGTGTGTCAAACATATTTAGTATGTTGAAAATGATCATTAGAGAAAACCAGTAAGTATCAAGGAACAAGATGTAATTAAATTGATTGGACAGTTGAGATATCGATTTAATTAATGATGTGGTACAAAGGATTGTCGATAAAAAGAAATCAATGTGGGGATGAATTATTATTCGAGCATGCAATTATGGAGGTCAATTCCAATCTTTTAGTGGAGTAGATTAAGAATTAATTAATAAGGCTAGTTTAATTACCTAATTGTTATATGTATGTTAAAATAATCCCGGGTTAGCTCGTTTAATTTACTCTTGGATTAATTAATTAGCAAGATAACTAGCTATTTGGGTCAAAAGCCTAAATATATCATTTAGTGGGAGGCTCCATTTAATTAGCTTGTGTGTAAGGGGCCTTATGTTATTTTACAAGGTGGGTCCAGGCTTATTTTCTCTAAAAGAAAGAGAGAGCGGCCACTTTATACAGATCAGAGAAAAAGATTTTTCTCTCGATTGTTGAAAGAAAAATTTTCTCATGCTAGTTGCTTTGGTAGTAATAAAGGCGCCCACACGTCAAGTGCAGATCAAACCTGAGTTATAACCTGGAAGATCATTGGTGATAGTTCGTGATCTAACAAGCGTGGTGGTGACGGATCGTGATCTAACAGGCGTGGTGGTGACGGATCGTGATCTGGGAGCCTAAATCACTTCAGCGGAAAAAACTAAATCGGATTTTCAAGGTACGATTTCTAGATTACAAATTCTTATATATTATATGAGAGCGATCTTAAAAAGGTTTTATAAAAATTGAAAAAACTGATTTTTCTCCAACATGATGATCATAATTCACTGATTGACTGTCCTTCAAAATTTTCAAACCCGAGTTATACATTTCATTATCTTAAACTTGAACATATGAGATTGCATTGGTTTTGCAGCTACTTCCAAGTTTGTTTCTGAGCACCTTTGATCACATTTTATGTATAAAATTAATGATTCTAAACTTGCAGTGGAGCTTTGCCAAGGGAACCAATGCCTTCTGGTATTACTGCAAGGCTTCTAACCTTGGAGGACCTTGAGGCCTATGCCATTGGACAATGGGAGGTGTGAACTTTACCTGTTCTGTTCTTTCATGTTTAAGGATTTTTCATGTCAATCATGCTAACCTCAAGGAGATGCGATGACATAATTAATTACAATTGGTGTATCACTTCAGCTATTATCTTAAATCTTCCAATTCTATAAAACCAGTGTTTCTTGCTGCAACTTATTAGTTTAGCCCAAGCTGAAAGGCCAACAAATTTCAGCTCTTCCATGATGAAGGTTTTCCAGCGTGGTCTTTTGATTCAAAGGTAGTATTTTCTGTCACATTTGTAATCGTCAGTTTCTTGTTGCAAACAGTTGAGAATCCTAGTTCTTGCATTTGGTATCATGTTATTTATGTGCCTTGTTTGCAGGGATAAAGAAGCCCCAAGGTTAACAGAGAGTGGTTTTCAATTTTTGGTATGTGTGTTAATCACAAGATTTTGGATTCCCTCTTGTTTGAGCTAGTGGAACATATTTTTCATATGTTTAAATTTGCAGCTGATGGATACTAATGCACAGCTCTGGTACATCGTTAGAGAATATATCTCCAATTCCCAGGTGTGGCTTCTGATATTCTTTTCAGTGGTTTCTCTGCATCAAAATTTCTGCGCGTCCCTGTCTTTGATTCACTGGTATATTCTCTCTTTGTAAAAACTGAACTGAGTGAAGTATTCAAAGGACAAAATAACGGATTGACTTATCTTTAAATCTCATTACGTTACCCAATTGTTCATTTTAGAACTTTGATTTTTATATTATGCACATGTTTATGCGATTAAAGAGTTCATATTTAGATGTATGTATATCTTTTTACTTTTAGAATATTAATGCCTTCTTTGATTTTTATTCTATTTCTCAATAGATTTGTATAATTACTGCTAACACAAAGTAGAACTAAAAGATTTTCTTCTTTGGTATTTCATTGGACTATTTAATAGAGATAAAAGTTCACCGGCGATCTAATTATATGTGGGATAGCATGACTCTATGCTTGCTTATGGTCTACAATACCAATAATATATCATATAGCTTTTCTCATTTTCTTGCAGGAACGAGGCATAAATCAAGCAGATCTGATTTCTTTTCTTCTGGAGCTTAGTTTCCATGTCGCTGGGGAGGTAGCACATATACGTTCTATAGCTAAACACATTATTATTCAGTTATTCCATTTATTCAAGAAGTATGATAGATTTCTGTTTGGCTAATACTTTTGGTTTTAACAGAATTTCAAACATTTTTTGGGGTATCATTGTTGCATTGAATATTGTCTTTTGTTCTCTTATTCATTTTTGTAAGCTTATGTCTATCCTAGTATTGCTTTTAACTTCTCAGCATCTTGAGGTCCTTAATTTTTATGTCAAGGAATTCTCAAAGTGGTTTGAGATCTCACTTTATTGCTATACTCTTTGCTTCTTCATGTTATAGGCATATAATTTAAATACACTGAGTGAAATACAAAGAAGTATGATCAAAGACTTTGCAGACTTGGGATTGGTCAAACTTCAGAAGGTTGTACTAGTCTGTGCTACAGAAAATGCTGGTTATCTCTGTTAATTTTGTATTACTTTGCTGGAGTTCTCATATGTTTTCCATGGCTATTCAGGGCAGGAAAGAAAGTTGGTTTATACCTACTAAATTAGCTACCAATCTTTCAATGAGCTTAACTGATTCATCAGCACGGAAAGAGGTATGCTGTTTGAGAAATCATTGACTCTCACTCTGAATAACGAATATGAAAGAATAAGTAAAATAATTGTAATTCCCCTTAATGTCGAATGTTGCAGACAATTGTGTGATTGAATTTTTTTAAAAATTATAATTTTGTTTCGCAAACTGCATTAATTTTCTATTAGTTTAGGTCAATCTTGTCAAATTATTATTGTCAGAAACCAAAATGAGGTCTCATTTTTACATTCTCTAATTACATGGCTCATTCTACATTTTCTTCTCTTTAGGGGTTTGTTGTAGTGGAAACAAACTTCAGGATGTATGCTTATTCAACATCTAAGCTACACTGTGAAATTTTGCGTCTTTTCTCAAAGTAAGCCAGCCATCTGCTTGATAAATTGTTTCTCTTCTAGGTTAAAGTTCTGAATTACATTTTGTTATTGAACTACATTGGTCAGTCCTAAAACCTTTTGTTTAATATTTTGCCAATGTGCAGGATAGAGTATCAACTTCCAAACCTTATAGTTGGAGCAATAACGAAAGAAAGTTTGTATAATGCTTTTGAGAATGGCATTACAGCTGAGCAAGTGAGTTTGGTATTTAGTTGATCTGGTGATCTGTTTTTCCATAAAAAAATGTCCGATGTGGTCAATTACCTGCATATATGCAAGTAACTTCCATAGCAAAATTCTCGATATTTTCTACATAGTACATATCAATTAACAAAGATGATTATTTATATTCTAATATTTCAAATTCTGATGTTTCTTTGACAGATAAGATTGTGGGAATCCGATTTGAATAGGGTTGAAATGACCCCTGCGCATTATTATGACGAGTTTCCCTCGAGGGTCATCTGCGCATTTCAATTGGATTGATTTCTCATCTCACATCTTTCAGGGATTACATTTTAAAGTTACGTCATAAATCTTGTAGGATGTCTTTGAGGCTGCTTGTGATTATGCAAGAGATCGAAGTGGTTTGCTCTGGGAGGATTCAAAGAAAATGCGTCTAGTTGTTAATGCAGAAATTCATATGCACATGAGAGAGTTCCTTCGGGGTCAAAACAAGTAGAATGATATGTTTTCTTGGCCATGCAGAACTTACTGAACAAAAAGGATGACAAGCCATGTGTCGCTTGGGATTGTTGCATGGTAGGTTTGTCATAATTTGGGTTTTTCTTGCTCGGTTCGTATCTGCATTAAAGCTACCAGAGGCATTTTCCAGATTCATTGCAAACCAGATGGGGAAAAAAGAAATCAAAGATTCTTTCTACCTAAAATAAACGGAGGTATGGTTGAAGTCTACGAAAAGTCATCCAATCCCTACATTGAGGGATGATGTACACTAGAAAATACGAAAGGAGGAAATTGTTGTGTTATCTTCTCTGTATATTTGATCTTTAATTTAACTTAATATGACTGAAATATGAATGATGGAAGTT
Organism: Citrus cavaleriei; assembly: GCA_030448925.1. Taxonomy (NCBI): domain Eukaryota; kingdom Viridiplantae; phylum Streptophyta; class Magnoliopsida; order Sapindales; family Rutaceae; genus Citrus; species Citrus cavaleriei. The sequence goes on along the minus strand of JAUJEN010000116.1, from coordinate 12,642 downwards.
TATAGAATTTTGATGGCAAGTTTTTTGTAAAAACTTGTATCAATTTAATCAAAATTCAATTTTGTAAGTCCGCCTTTATTTATTTATTTATTTATTTTTTTGACTTGCACAGCTTTGTCGAGTGCCCATTTTGTGGCTTCTAGACAAACTGACAAGTGGATCTAATTATGAACATTTGCTGTTTGCATTCGAAAATGTAGTGCAATAATTTTTCCTAGTAAAAGATAGAAATGAATGTAAAAACATTGCTGTCCTTATCATAACTCTTCATTGTATTAAAGTATTATAATATTATATTTGTCAATTGCACCGCATAGTATTATAATGTGGTCAACACAAAATCTTATGTGATAGAATCTGCATAAACTAAATCTGAGGGGACGCGGGTTTTATAACTATTTTGAGACAAAAGATTATTTTTTGCCTTTCGTTCTCACCCTCATTCTTAGATTGGCTCAAGCAATTCTTTCCGTCATAAACTAAATCTCATGTGTTATTTATAATTATGTTAATTATTGTTGTTGTTATTATTGTTGTTTATTAATAATAATAATAATATTATTATTATTATTATTATTACCAAATGATAATAATTAACGAAGGGTATTTTAATAAATTGAAATAATTCATTCAAATTTCATGACAAAGTAAACACAATAATAGAAATGAAGTTCATTTCAATTCCGATTCTCTTATTCAAGTAAATAATTTATTTTGATTCATTATTTGATTCTCATTCCAATCCGATTCGGAAGATTAATAAGCAATAAATTTTTGGTGAATGAAATGGGGAATGAAGGTAAGATTTTTAATGGGGTGGAGAAGGGGCAAGTCTCTACCACCCCACCCCACCTCACCGCCATTCTAGTGTTAAATGTCTAAATTACTCTTATGATATCGTTGATGCTCATCATTATTATCACCTTAAAGTTGAAGTAGATAATTGGTGCAAAGTAATTTTTGAGCAGACTTGTTCACTTAAATTTGAATGATTTGGCTTGTTACTTTGTTACAAGTGGCTTTGCTGATATATCTAAAGACTTATAAGGAATTGAAGTAGTTGAGTAATTTCTCAATTAAGGGTATGATGGTTTCTTAAGTTTTGACTTTCTTTTTCCGTCTTACTCTTCAAGAATAAGCGTCACTGTTTCCTTGTTCATTTCAATTATACATTTTTATTAAAATTAACTTTGGAATTTTTCAGGTTGATTTGGTTTTCTCATATGGACAAAAGTACGTTTACTTTTTTTTTAATTGTTACGCTTTTTTGCGTTGTCAAGACTTATTATTATAATTACCAAGTATTGGAAGCTAAAATGCGTGCAAGTCGGAAATTTTGCTGCCAAAAATCGTGTAAATTAAAAAGACTTTGATGAGCAACTAGTGAGTGCCGTGAGTAAACCTTGTAAATTGACTAGTGCTAATCATGACTTAAGGGCAATTGTAATTTGTAACCCCGAATGCGCATGTTATGTGGGCGAATTGAGGAAAAAGCATGAAATATTGGGTAATGTTTTAATTCTTACTTGGTATATACTCTTGATTAATCAAGCAGTCATCAAATTATAAGTACCTTAAAGAATAAACAACATAGAAGTAGCATTTTGCCTTTCACTTATGGAGTGGAATGGATAGGTCAAAACCTAGTGAGATTTTTCCTTCCGATGACCAATGATTTCCAATTCTTTTGTTTGTGGGGATTTTTATTTTCTTGGCTCAATTACGTTAATTTTTCCAATTAAATCAATTTTAAAGATAAAAGTTTATTTGGTTACTTTTAAACCCCACCGAAAAACTTGAACTCCATGGTTGTCCTTTATGAGATGGTAGCTAGCGGGAGAGTTCAGAAAATAGAAGAAATTCCATAGATATGATGAAGCTCATAGGTTCACACGAGGTTTTAACATTCGAGAATGCGGTGATGGCTTGAATTCTTATGCTTGATTTCAATTTGTTGTCTTGATAGTGAGAATCGGTACCATGCAAACCGATCATGAGACCTTGAGTTACTTGAGTTACTCGTCTTTTCTTTCATGGTGCATCTCATACATGTCTTTTCTTTGGGAAAGTTACTTAATACCGCTTTATTGATTTTCTTCTCAAATTGATATAATGAGCGAGCATGATTATAAAGGCAATCAAGAATACATGTTTTTAAAGTACTTCATTCCTTCGTTCCATATTATATTCTATATATTAGCCGGTCATTCAAGGCGTTTTAAATAAAGCAGTATGAAAAAGTAGGAGAGGGAGCCCGAGGCTTCTATATGTATATTCTCCTTGCACTTTCGGTGTTGACAAAGACTATAATTTTATTGTTCTATTTATCTAAAAGCAGGAAGTCTATAGTTTTAAGTCTCTTGGGATTTGATGCATTCTTGTACTTTCTTCTCTTTCAAACTTGGTGCATTATGCCGGTTTGTCGATGATGACTTCTACATCTTATACCTTTTTGTATTTCCTTTCAGCTTACAAAGGTGAAAGCCTATTTACGTTTGCAAGAGACGTGACTCTCAAATCAACAAAAGCTATGATGCAACCTCCAATTCCAAAAGACCTAGATCCTTGGGGATTCAGGCTTTTAAAGGCATCGTGGACAAAGAGTACGTGTACTTATATTATAATTTTTTTCTTCTAAATTTTCATTTTTTACTGTTGTGACGAAAAAGGTCATGGCTGCTTGAACTGTCTGTTAGAAGCTTGTTGGAAGAAGCCTAGACAGTGACCTTTAATTGGCAATGTTCCTCTTGTTGCTTTTCAAATTGTCGTGTCTTTACAAGAATTTGAAATACAAGTATGCAACCCAAGAGGGGAGGTGAATTGGGATTCTAAAAATTATTCAATTTATAAAGAAAAACTTAATGCAAATATAATCCAAATTCAAAGCAATAACAATTAAGTTGATTACAATATAAAAAGATAAGGGAAGAGGGATTCAAACACAGAGATTTTTACGTGGTTACGCCTCGTCGCCTCCGAGCTTTCAGGCAAAGGATTCCACTAAGCAAGCCTCCAATGCTTCAAGTGCTTACACTTGACTTCCAAGGTGTTAATAAACCTTTACAACAAGAGATTATCTCCAATCTCTTAAGTGTATCCCAACACTGATCACTCAAAGTAAAAGATTACAAATTGTTTTGCCTCTCACAATATATAAGATTACACAATGATACCCAATATATGGATAGATGAAGCAACAATGTATTTTAATAGCTCAATGAAGATTCTACTCTCAAGTATATGCTCAGTAGTCGTGTTGTGATCAGCTTTTGTTTAAATTTGAATGAGCTTATTTATCTTTGCTGAAAACTAGCCGTTATTGACTTTCTACACACTATCGGATCGCCGTTAGCTAGATGTCGGATCGTCGTTTAGGTCTAGAGGCTACTGGTTGATATCGGTGAGCCGTTTATCACAAATGTCGGTGTGCCGTTTACGTCCAGAGGCTAATCTCAATTTCTGCTTGAAATCGGCGAGCCGTTTATTACACATGTCGGATCGCCGCTTTCCACAAAAACTGTTGTAGTGAACTATTTTGCAAGATGACTGTTTTGACTCCAAATCTTTATAAACAATACTTTATGAAACTTGTCAAAAATAGATGAAAAAATATCTTTATGAAACTTGTCAAAAATAGATGAAAAAATATGTTGAGTCCTCAAAAGATTTATCAAACTTAATCATGTTTGCTATCATCAAAATCAATAAGGAATTATTTAGGTTAACAATCTCCCCCTTTTTTATGATGACAAACTTTTCAAGAAAATACTTGTGTAATTTTGCTCCCCCTAAATATGTGCTCCCCCTAAGTGAGATTTTGAAAGACTTGTTAATCTCCCTTAAAAAATTCATTTAACTTTAATCTCAAACAAATTTAAAACAGATTGATTGGAAGAAATAAATAATTTTATGCCAATGCCAATTATCTCCCCTTTCATCATCAAAAAGAAAGAGGCACGAGGAATGACTTATGCTTGAAAATTTTTTTTTGGCAAAATCTCCCCTTAAATATGAGCATTACCTCAACAATACACAGAGTTAAAAAGAAAAACACTTCCATATAAATATGCCACCATATCAACCAACCTCCATACCAACAATTTCACACTTCCATAATGAGCAAGATAAACAATATAATACCAAGGCCAACTCAAGCATAAATCAAGTGCACATGTCTAACATGAGATATCAGAAGCATAAACACAAAACAAATAATATCATATGCATAAGCAAATAACATGAAATGAGAAATGTAATGCGAATATCGGAGGCGAGAAAAGCTAAGATGGTGGCTGTGAAGGGAATTAAGTCATATCAAAAGTAGAATCGATCTTTGACATAGTAACTCCATCTGCTGATCTGAAATTTGCTCTCGAAAGGTTGCAAAATCAGATCGAAGGCTTCTTCTTGGAGACGAACATCCACTCTGTCGAGAAAAGGCGATCTCGGGAACAACCGATCTTTGCGGGAGGGACGGCAGTCTCGGTAGGCTCGATCATCTGAGATCTGTCTTTGGTCTTGCAGTCTTCAGTCTTCTTCTTTCGTGAGGAACACGCGGTCTAGCCCCAAGGTAAAAATCAGGTAACTCATCCTCGGAGTAAACATCATTCAACATACGGTCATCCTCTGGTGCAAGCAGTGTATCTTCATTTTTAGAGGATGTGGTCTTCTCCCATTTCCCACGCTTCTTAAAGAATCCAATGGCAGAAATAATTTCTCGTCCGAGCTGACGAGTCTCGAGAAAAACAGGCTCGACGATAGGAACTCGAAAGTGGTTCAAGATTTTAGTAATGATGCTGCCATAAGGAAGAGATCGATTGGAGACTTTAGGAGTGGACAACATATGACACAGAATAGTGTAGGATAAGCTCACATGGTGTCTATGGATAAGAGAATCTAATAGACCAATATCAAGCCTAGTGACCTCATCAGTGTGACCCTGTCTAGGAGTGACCATGTGTTGGAGAATAATGTGAAGTAATCGAATCTGAAAAGGGAGGAGTTGAGACACAAGGGAGAAGCGGATGTCATCGGAAGATCCCGGACGGCGACAAATGTTCGTACACCATCCGCGTGACGAAAATCACTAAAAGATAGTTCTTTCCTAGCGGTTTCAGATCCCAACCCTCCGTAAGCTATTCTAGAATACTACATGGTCGGGTTCATCAAGTTCAATGCAAATTCCTACATATGTATGAAGCTTCGTCACGGCGAGTAGAGGGAATTCTATGTTAGAATAAAAGACTCGAACTAGATTTTCAAATTGGTTCTTGATCTTAAAGCTTGCTTCCAATGACTAAGCATTTGAGCAATGGAGTGACCACAAACAGTAATATCCGAAAACTCTGAAATGTTAAGAGAAAAAGATGGAGTTACGGGTTTACCTATGAATTTCTCACGAAATCGCTGAGCAAAGGTGGCATCAAAAAAATGAAGACTCTCGAAGTCTTGAGGAGGAGAACTGGGTGGACTAGAACGTCATGGAGCAGTGTGCTTGGTTCGAGCACGCCTTTGTGGTCGTTCCGCCATGGATGTGTTGGAAGGAAAATAGATCGGGGGAAATGAAGTTTGAGAGATGAGAGAGTGATTGTGGGTGGAAATGTGGTTGGAAAAGGAAGAAATTTAGGTCAAATTTGAGCAAATGAGGTTCGGCTGGTTCTAGGGTTTTAAAAAGAGATTTTTCAAATTTTGAAGAAAAAAAAAGAATTTTAATCAGTTAAAAAAAATGTTAGAGATGATGAAAATGATTTGTAATCCTTCAATTTGGTGAAAAATGACAAGAAAAGTGATGGAATTGAGAGGTGAAGCTGAGTGCGGTCAGCGGGTTGGGTGAGAGGAGAGAAAGAAAGCCGAAATGAGGAGGAAGGCAGAATTGTTGATTAGCAGCGTGATAGCGGTGACGTTATAAAGAAAAGCAATGAGCCAATTCGAGGGAGTCCTCGAGAATTTCATCAAAGCGTGAGCCGTTTATAGAAGCATGGCCGATAAGTCTAAAGTCTCTCGAAATTTTGTATCGGATGGCGAGCGATAGATAGTTATCGTGAACCGATGGCGCCGAAAACTTTCCATTGTTTACGCCCAAGCGGTTAATTTATTGAAATAACGGCAATCCGTTTTCTACAACTTATAATTTCGCACATGTATTTTGATATTTGGCTACTTATTAATTCATTTTAAGATCATTTATTGATCGAAATGATTTGAGTGCGATTCGATGCATAATTCATGAACATATATATCTATTGCAACAATTAATCATACAGTTTCAATTATACATACACATCACATGTATATTACGATTGAGCATTTCATAGATATTAAAGCATCAAGTCATAGATCAATCAATGTTAATCTGATCAATAGCATGAATGAAGATGTTAATGTGAAAATTTCATCATCCCAGTTCATGCTTAGATTTTGGAAAATTGTTCTTCACAAAGTGGTTTTGTAAAAATATCGGCAAGTTGTTTTTCCGTAGAAATAAACTCTAATGCAATGTCTCTTTTTTGAACATGATCTCTCAAGAAATGATGTCTTATTTCTATATGCTTGGCTCGAGAGTGTTGAATGAGATTCTTTGAAAGATTTATAGCACTAGTATTATCACACTTAATAGGAATTTGTTCAAGATTAATGCCATAATCTCTAAGTGTTTGTTTCATCCAAAGTGCTTTGCTTATGACTTCAGCATTTATATATTGACCTCGGTAGTTGAAAGTGCGACAAAATTTTGTTTCTTGCTAAACCATGAAACAAGAGAGTGTCCTAGAATATAGCAAGTACCACTAGTGCTCTTCCTATCTACTTTATAACCGACAAAGTCCGCATCCGAATAACATGTTAAATCTATATGAGTTCCCCTAGTATACCAAAGGCCAATATCTATGGTTCCACTAAAATAACGAAAAATTCTTTTAACAGCAAGCAAATGAGATTCCTTGGGACATGACTGAAATCTTGCACACAAACATACACTAAACATGATATATTCTACTTGCGGTCAAATAAAGTAGGGATCCGATCATCCTCGATACGTTTGATATCTACTTTTCTTTTTCATCTTTGTCCGACTTGGTTGTTGTGCTCATTGGTGTATTCTTGGTCTTTGAGTTATCAATGCCGAATCGTTTGAGTAGATCTTTTTACGTACTTGACGATTTATGAAATTCCTTCCTCGTTTTGTTTGATTTGAAGTCAGGAAGTACTTTAACTCTCATCGTACTCATCTCAAATTCTTTGCTTTCGTACGATGAAAATTCTTTTGACAACTTCATTAGTAGAACGAAAATAATATCATCAACGTAAATTTGAACAATAAGTATGTCTTGGTTCTTATGCAAATAGAGTAGTATCAAGCTTTACCATAGAAAAGTCATTTTCTAAAGAAATTTTAAGTCTATCATACCATGCTCTAGGTGCTTGTTTTAATCCATACAAGGCTTTAAGCAACTTATAAACATGATTTGGAAATTTTTCATTTTCAAAACTAGGAGGTTGTTTCACATAAACTTCCTCCATAATATATCCATTTAAGAAAGCACTCTTGACATCCATTTGATAGAAAATAAAATCCTTATGACATCGTATACAACATCTAATGGATTCTAACCTTGCTACGGTGCAAAAGTTTCATCAAAATCAATTCTTTCTTCTTGGTTTGTAACCTTGAGCCACTAATCTAGCTTTATTTCTTGCGGATTCATCCATCTTATTTCTAAATACCCATTTAGTGCCTATAATGATTGATGTTCGGTTTGGAACTAATTCGCATTGTTTAACTTTGAATTGATTTAACTCCTCTTGCATTGCCATAATCTAAGATTCATCATTTTCTGCATCCGCAAAGGATTTGGGTTCAATTTGAGAGATAAATGCATTATGCTCACAAGTATTCTTAAGAGATAATCTAGTTGTAACACCTCGTGAGGGATCTCCTAAAATTACATCTTTAGGATGAGAAGAGACATACCTCCACTCCTTGGGGAGTGTTTGAGAAATACCTTCTTGTTGCTCCAGCTCCGTATTGGTTTGTTCTTCTTGTCTATCCTCTTGATTTTCTTGTGGTGCATTTTCTTGAATCTCTTTTGATGATTCCTCTTGTAAGTCTCCATCTGCATCATCATTAGCAACTCATTTCTCCACAGAGAAGGGGTTAGACTCATCAAACGTAACATGCATGGATTCTTCCACAACTAAAGTTCTTTTATTATAAACTCTATAAGCTTTACTTGAGTTTGAATACCCAAGAAAGATGCCAACATCAGATTTTGGATCAAATTTACGAAGATTATCTTTTGTGTTTAAAATAAAACATTTGCATCCAAAAACTTTGAAATAGCCAATGTTGGGTTTTCTATCTTTCCAAAGCTCATAGGGAGTTTTATTGAGATGAGGTCTAATCAACAAGATTTAAACATAAGCGGTGTTGGCTTCAGCCAAAAATATTTAGGTAATGCATTTTCATTTAACATGGTCTAGCCATTTCTTGAATAGACTGTTCTTTCTCTCAACAACTCCGTTTTGTTGTGGAGTCTGCAGTGATGAAAATTGATGCTCGATGCCAAGATTATTGCAAAAGTTCTCAAATGTCGCCCTTTTTTCATTTTGTAATTTCTTATAAACCAACTTTAAAAGCATCAAGGCATCGTCCTTATTGGCTAAGAATAATACCCATATATCGAATAATCATCCATTATCACAAATGCATAATATTTGCCATTTAGACTCGCATATCTAGATGGTCGAATAGATCTATGTGAAGAAGTTCGAAGGTTTTGAAGTAGAGATATGGTTTTTGTGTTTGAAAGGGTTTTGATTTGTTTTCCAAATTGACAAGAACAAATCTTATCATTTTGAAAACCAATTTTCGGAAGACGCTTTAACTAAATCATTTTAAATTTTGAAATCAAATCCATACTTGCGTATGTCTAATCTTCTGTATGTAACTATCGTATGTAATGAAAACATTTATCAAAGAGTAGATGCACATTCTATGTCAATGATATAAACATTACCCATCTGTACCAACAAAAAGGTTTTGCCATCACATGAGTTCTCGATAACCAAATTTATCAAGATAACTTTATAACCTTTGTCACGTAATTGATTAATGCTAATTGTTGTGTTTCAAGGATTCTGACATATACATTCAATTAGGTTGAAGAGACTTTGCCAACATTTCCAATTTAAAGAATTTTCCTTTTGAGTTGTCTCTCGAAAGATACGCCTCCCTAAAACTCCCACCGTTTTAATTTTGGTGAAGCTTGAGAACCATACATATTTTCGGTCATGTGCCTTGAACAACCGCTGTCCAAGTACCATTTATTTTCTTCTTCTTCAAGCCCTAAGAAAAAATCTCAAGTTTTTAGTACCCGAAATTTTTGGGTCATGAGGAGTTAACAATGGTTCCTTTTGGAACCCCGAAATGCATTAATATATAATATGCATTCACTTTCAGACAATCTATATTTCATGTGACCATTTTGATTACAATAATGACATACTAATCTTATGATCATTTGTGAGTAAAATTAAACTTTAACAAAATAATTCTTATAATACTTTTACTTGAAGTTGAAACATCAAGTCCTCGCTATCAAAAACATATTTTCGTGAGTTAAGCATATTATTATCCGACATCTTTTACCCATTGTAAATTCAAAACAATTTCATTCAATTCATTACTCTTTTTCTTGAGCATTTCGTTCTTATTTTTCAACTCATCTATATGATTAAATATGCTGAGTTTCTCATTTGATAATGCAATTTCATCATGCAATGTTTTTATTCCCTACTTCTGAGGCATACAATTCTTGCATTTAGAGATTCATTTTCATTTTTAAGCCATTTCCTTTTAAGACATACATTCTTTTTACGATCTTCGACTCATTATGCAAATCTTTGAAAGCATCGTACAATTCATCATAAATGTGGGTGGGATCAACTTCCATTGGATCATGTCATCCCTCCTATTGCCGCTGAGTGCTAGGTTTGATACTTACTTGCGATCCTTCTTCATCACTTGATTAACTTCTCACTATCATCGAGATTTGCAACCATTGTTTTCTTCTTGAGTTTGTTAATAAGTGGGCACTCCGATCTTATATGTCGAGGCTTTTACTGCGTTCATGGCGTATGATTGCCTCCTCACTCCTATAGTTCTTGAAGTTTTGAATTTCTTGGTCTCGGTTTCTTGAAGAATTTTCTGAACCTCCCTTCGCTAGTGTTGCAGTTCTTCATCATCGGTTTCACTTTCCCCATCCAACCGTATTTTGAAGCTTTGAGAGCAATCTTTTTCTTCTCCCATGTCCTTTTTCTGCAAAATCTCTTCGTATGAAATAAGAGAACCGATTAAATCAACAAGAGGTAAAGTATTTAAAAATTTGGCCTCTACAAAGGCGGATTCTTTTAGGTCTCCATTCTTTTAAATGACCCAATGATTTTTTAACTTCTCACTATGTTGATAAGGTTTTCCAGAGCCTAGGGTGTTCACTATGTCTGCGTGAATCCAGTACTGGTATCATAGAATACACATTTTTATTTTGTTCCGTTTGGAGCGACTCGTATTGACAGATGTGATGTCTACTGATTTTGAACTCTTTTTACTTGATTTGTCCATGCATGAAACAACCCGAGTTTGTTCCATATCTCTTCATGCACTTTCACTTGTTAGATACTACATGGAATTCTTCTTGCTCGAGCGCAAAACAAAGCATTCATAGCCCAGGTTTAGAACATTTTTCTCTTTTCTAACTCCTCCATTGACTTGATGGTTTAGGAATATCATCTCTGCTTCATCTTTTAAACATAGGCATGAATGGACCGTCCTGAAACAACTTCCCAATTTCGTAATCTAAAGGGGAGCACAGTAGATTATCATTCCTGGTTTTCAGTAAGCATAGTCATTTCAACAAAAAGAATGGTGGTCTAGTTGTAGATTATTAAACCTGCAAGGTTGAGTGCGTTTAGGGTTGCGAATTTGATATTTTCTTCTGAGCGATTAGAGATGCTTATGAGAGAACAAGAATACGTGCAGTGATTAATCTGAGTATGTGACACGAGGGGGTGGTGGGATTAAAAATTATTCAATTTATAAAAACTTAATGCAAATATAATCCAAATTCAGCTTAATAACAATTAAGTTGATCACAATATATAAAAGATAAGGGAAGAGGTTAATGAGAGATTTTACTACGTGGTTCGGCCAGCCTCGCTACGATCACGCCTCCCGGCTTTAGGAGCTTGAGGATTCCCACTTATGACCTCGAGGCTTCAATTGCTTACACTTGACTTCCAAGGTGTCCAATAAGCCTTTATAACAAGGGTGTCTCGATCTCTTGTGAACCATCGGCTTAACGATCACTCAAAGTGAATTACAAATTGTTTGCCTCTCGCGATATATAAGATTACCTGGCGATACAATGTGGATAGATGAAGCAGAAATGTATTTTTAATAGCTCGATGAAGATTGTACTCTGATATATGCCGATAGTCGTGTTTGTGATTAACTTTTGTTTAAATTTGAATGAGCTTATGTATGATTCTTCTTTAACTGGCAGATTATTATTTCTGCGCCTTGTCGGATGGCGCGTTAATGAATGTCGGATCATAGTTTATTTGGTCAATATATTAGTTAATTTGATTTTTCAAGTGTCGGATCATGGTTAGCTAGATGTCGGATTTCCGTTTAGGTCCAGAAGGCTCTTTTGGTTGATATCGTGAACCGTTTAAGCTTGTATGTTCACTTAGTTTAGGTCGAAGGCAGCTGGTTGATGTCGGCCCAGATTTATCACACTATGTCCGGTCTTGCATTGTTGCGATCCGGTAATCTCCATTACTTGCTTGAAATCGGTGAGCGATTTATTTATCGGATAGCGGCTCATAGCTTGTTGTAGTGGCTTATTTTGCAGATGATTGTTTTGACTCAAAATCTTTATAACGATACTTTATGAAACTTGTCGAAAATAGATGAAAAAAAATATGTTGAGTCTCAGATTTATCAGCTTTAATCATATTTGTTATCATGAAAATCAATAAGGTATTTGGGATTAGCATGAATTATAGTCTCACATTTATAATTCAAATGACCATTTTAATTCGATTAATCTGAGATGCTTTACTGTTATTCTCTTTTCTTCTCTTATTCTCTTGAACTTTAGTGGAATTTTTGATCTTACAGTTGATTTTAGTTTGGGTGACTTCTAGAACTAATTAATAATAATTCTGGTGTTTTGTTGTGAAACGCCATTCTGAAGTCTTGTCTGCAGTTGTTTCTATATTGCTTCCAGCCATTTGCTTAAGGATTTTCTATCCATATAGAAAGTTTTTACACTTTTGATGAAAATAATCCCGAAAGTTTTAAACTAAATTAGCTGAGCTAAGTTGCATTAGTCTTTCTTATCTACCATTTATAAAAAAAATTGTTTTGAGATTTTAAATATATATATCACCAGAGATACATGGATGCTCGGTTATTTAAAAATTTCGTTTGGAACTTCGTGACTTAGCAAGAATTTTTATTATTGAAGAGAATTTGAGAATTTTCATTGAATGATTTATGATTTTATGCATAAGAACTCAAGATTTTAATTGACAGGTGCTGGGTAGAAGAAGCAGAATCGGATTAACCTTAGCAATGCATTT